>JAUTDX010005621.1:0-27919 GCA_030844895.1 Ambrosia x helenae
TTTCTAGGCATCTCCGTTACTCGTGGGTACAGATACCATGTTCTTATCTCACAATCTTATGCCACAGATATCAAAGCCCACAGCGGTATGCAATCTTACTACCCTGTAGCTATTCCAGTTGACACACACTCTAAACTGAGTGCTATAGCCAGTGCGTTGTTTCACGATCCCACCTTATATCGGAGTCTCACGGGTGCTTTATAGTATCTGACATTTACTCAACCCAGATATCACATATGCAGTCCAGCAGGTATGCATGCATGTGCATTCTCCCCGTTGCGACCATTGGAATGCCTTGGAAACGTATCATACGATATATACAGGGTACCAAAACGTTCGGCCTCACATCTGGGTTTCTCCGCCAACCCATCACTCACTTCTTACACAGATGCAGACTGGGCAGGGTGTCCCGACATGCGGTGGTCCACTAGCGGTTTATTGCATTTAATTTTGGGAATAACCTTATTTCTTGGTCGTCTAAGCGGAAACCTACTGTATCTCACTCCAGTGCAAAAGCTAAATATCGTGGCATGGCCAACATCGTGACCGAGATTTTGTTGACTTCGTAATTACTCCTTGAGCTCTTCCTTCCATTGTCACGCGTAACTTTGCTATATTGTGATAACGTCAGGGCAATTTATTTATCTGGCAATCCGGGTTCGCATCAAAGGACGAAGCACATAGAACTAGACATACATTTTGGTTCGTGAGCAGGTACAAAGGGCAACATTCGTATCCGACATGTCCCTTCGAGATCTCAGATAGCAGACATTTTTCACGAAAGGGCTACCACGTATTTTATTTGAAGATTTTTGAGACAGTCTCAGCATCCGCTCCCTTACCGCTTCGACTATGAGGGTATATTAGATATGTATATTTAGAGATGATTGTAATCTACATTTATTGTGTATATTTCGATCCTAAAATATAGGATATGGTTTGTATTATTTATACTTAGCTCTTGCTCGGGAGGAATCGGATCATTGTCTGTTAGTTTTTGAAGATTGTCTCAAGGAATTTCGGGCCTAAGCCTTTTCATTTTTATAGTTCTTGGTTGGGTAAGGGAGGAGTTTATAGTGTAGTGAAGGAGGCGATTAAAGATAAGGCTTTGTGGGTAATCCGGACGAAAGACTTATGCAAAAGTTTAGGTGGCTCCATGAAGTGCTTGTGACTGGAACCGGAAGAGAGTAGATAAAGAATTGGAAGAAAAGAAGGTCTTAGCTAAGGATCTTCAGGAAGTAGAGGTGACTATGGAAGTTAGAGATCTTTTAAAAGAAGAAAAGTGGGTGTTGGAAGAAATAAAGAAAGGATGAGACAATGGAAGATTTTCATCAGCGGGATCTCAAACAAAAATCAAGAAATAATTGGGCGACGTATGGGGAGATAACACACACGATTTTTCCATGGGTGTGTTAATAAACGAAAAGCAGCGAATCATATCCGGGTCTTATGGTTAAACGTAAATGGGAAACAAAACCTACGATGATTAAACGTGAGGGTGATGAAGTTTTTCCGCGACAAGTTCAATGAGCCGATGCATATGCGTACTCATCTAAGTGTTTACGGTTTAAAGAGATTGAGTAATGAGGATGCGGGAAGTCTTGTACGATATTTTTACGTTCAAGAGATTAAAGACGCGGTGTTTGGGTGTGGAGCTGATAAAGCTCCTGGGCCGACAGTTTAATTTCAGGTTTTTGAAGACTTTTTGGGAATCATTTGAGTCGGAATTTATGGATATTATGAATCATTTTCATCAACATGGTAGGTTGAGTTCGGGGGTTTGGGTCCTCTTATATTACTTTCATTCCGAAAAAAAGGGATCCTGTTGAGTTAGAAGATTTTAGACCGATTAATCTCATTGGGATTATCAGTAAGGTGGTGTCGAAGATCTTGGCGAATCGATTGAAAGTGGTCATTGGGAGGTTAGTGTCGGAATCCCAGATGGCCTTTCTGTCAGGTAGGTACATTTTGGATGGTACGCTCATGGCTAATGAGGTTTTATCTTGGGCGAGAAAGTATGGTAAAAAGATGTTTATGTTTAAGATTGACTTTGATAAAGCGTATGCTAATGTGAACTGAGAATTCTTGTTAGCTGTTTTGGATCAGATGCGGTTTCCTTCAGTGTGGTGTAATTGGATTCGAGGCGTGCTAATGTCGGCAAGATCTTCAGTTTTGGTGAACAGGTCTCCCACTTTCGAATTCGGATGCGAGAAAGGGATTTGTCAAGGCGATCCTATTTCGCCATTCTTATTTATTTTAGTGATGGAGGCTTTTTCGGGTTTAATCAACAAAGCTTGCTTCATTGGCGCTTTTGACGGTGTTCGGTTACCTAATGGTGGTCCTACACTCTCGCATATATTGTACGCAGACGATGCCATGTTGATGGGGGATTGGTCTGATTTCAATTTTTAATATGCAGAGAATCTTTTCGAGTGTTCTTTTTGTGCTCTGGATTGAAGATCAACATACATAAGTCTGTTTTGTATGGGGTTGGTGTGACTGAAGTGGATGTTAGTTCGAAAGCTGAAACTTTGGGTGCAAATATGGCGGTGTTCCTTTTATGTATTTAGGAATCAAGGTGGGGGAAAATATGAATAGAGTGTCCAATTGGGAACCTGTGGTGACGGAATTCAGGCATCGGTTATCAAAGTGGAAGGCCAGTTCATTGTCTATTGCAGGGAGGGTGACTTTGATTAAGTCAGTGTTAGATAGTTTACCTACTTATTACTTCTCATTGTTCAAGGCGCCCATTAAGATAGTGGAGACTTTAGAAGGTTTAATGAGAAGGTTTCTATGGGGTGGTTCGATGAGGTGAGGAAAATGAGTTGGGTCTCTTGGGAGACAGTCACTAAACCGGTGAAGGAATGAGGGCTGAGAATTTTGAGCTTAAAGTTGAATAATAACACGTTGTTAATAAAATGGTTTTGGAGGTATTGCACATATATAAGGCCCTGTGGAGAAAGGTCGTTGACTCTATACATGGGTCGACTAGAAGGTGGGGTGTGGTTCCTGTGTGTAACAATATGTCAGTGTATGGAAGACACTTGTGAACTTTTGGAACAAGTTTAAGGTAGACGGAATGGGGTTATGAATATGATTCGTGGAGGGTGGGCAATGGGGCACAAATTCGATTTTGGATTTATGTTTGGTTAGGCGAAGAGAATTTTAAGGAGAGGTTTCCGAACTTGTTTCGAAAGGAAACGAATAAACTTTGTCTTGTGGCTGATCGATGCTCAATTTTAGAGGAAGGTACGAAAGTTATGTGGAATTAGAAAGAAGCTTTGGGTTCGGATATTGAGTTACAGGAACGAATAGAGCTGGAAAGTCTGCTGGATGGTTGTTTAACGGAGGAATGCGAAGATAAATGGGAATGGAAAGATAATAACAGTCTCGAGTTCACGGTTTCGGGCACTAAAAAGTGGATGCGTGCAGCGGATACAGGGTCTACGCAGTTCAGCTTTAAGTGGAGCGAATGGGTACCTTCTAAGTGCAATATCTTTATGTGGCGGGCGTTTGTGAATCGCTCCCGACGAAGATGGCTTTGGTTAGAATGAACATTAATGTGGAAAATAGACTTTGCGTGTGTGCGAGGACAAGGAGGAAACGGCTGAACGAACACATACTAACAGGTTGCAGAACAGCGGCTGTAGTTTGGCACGTTGTTTCTGCATGGTGTCGCATCCCGAAATCTTCGTCTTCAGTGTTGAAAATCTGATCAGTCTGCATCAATTCTGTGCAGCCTTAGTTACCAAACAGAAGCTATTGCAAGGAGTTTTTATTATTACAAGTTGGAAATTATGGCGGGCCAGAAACGACTAGTTGTTTGCGAGTAAAAGTTCTAGTGTCGCCGACATTATAACGGATGTTAAAACATTGGGATTCTTGTGCTACAAACATAGGTTTAAGCATGAAACTGTTGAGTGGGATAGGTGGCGTACTTTCGATGTAATGTAAATTGTGGTTGTTTGGTTTTCGCCTCGCTATTTCCGTCTTGGTAATAGCGAGCGCATTTGGTGTTGAATGAAGTTTAATTTTTTAAAAAATGAAATCAATAGAGAAGGCAAGGATCATATTCCTTCAACTTTTACAATATTCAAGTTTTAAGTTTTTCTATTAGTGTATTATTACTATTTTGCTTACGTTTCCATTTAACTTTCTTTTAAAATTAGTTTGTCCCGTCGCATAGCGCGGGGTCAGTTCTAGTATATTAATATAGAAAGTGAGACTCCATTAAAAATATATAGATGCAGTGTTGAAGTTTATTTTTAGAAATAAAATATATTTATATAAGTACTGAATTAAATTAATAAAGGTAGTAGACCTTCGATATGTTGTTATATATACATCATGTGCACATGCTAGTCACTTACCTCGAAATTTCCTTCATTACTCAAAATCTTCTCGGTTGGTCCTACAAATCTCACCACCGTAATTCCACTCCCTCCTCCGATGGCGGGAAAAGTCATCTCCAGTGGCATCCAATACACCACTTTACCCGACAGCTATGTCCGTCCGGTTAACGACAGACCTAATCTCTCTCAAGTCTCCGAATGCAACGACGTTCCCGTCATCGACATCGGCGGACCAGACCGCGGCCTCATTAGCCGCCAAATCGGCGATGCTTGCCGTCACTATGGCTTTTTTCAGGTGCATACTCGATTTTCTGAAGTTTTGTTTGTTTACTGCAGGAAAGAACAGTGACGGAACTAGAACTTTTTAGTTTGTCTTTTTTTTTCAAACAGTAATTCTTAACCTTTTTAAGATAAATATATCACAACGTGTGCACTTCAAGATTTGAACACCTAAACTTTTAGTTGTGGCGTACATCACCTTATCAACACGTTGTCCACTTGAGGACATAACTTTTTGTTACAACTTTAATACGTATTCAATCATAAGGTTCTATTCTCCACATGTTTAGTTGTTACAACTATTCGGTACAACTCATGTTTTTTATTATTAAAAGTTAGGATTTTATATATAAAATCCAACTAAACTCTAATGACGGAGAGCGGACTCTCTTGACCCCTCAGTTTAGCTGTATTTGCTAGTTATTATTGTTATTACTAAAAATAATTTATCTTTTATATATAAAAATCTAACAAGTTCTAATGGCTGGGGAGCGGACTCTCTTGACCCCCTTGGTCCAACACCTGTATAAATGGTTTTTATTAATGTTTTAATTAACGTAAACTGATTGTTTTATTAGGTGATAAACCATGGTGTGCCAGAAAATTGGTGAAGAAGATGGAACAAGTAGGTAGAGAATTCTTCCAGCTACCAGTGGAGGAAAGATGAAGCTCTACTCGGAAGATCCAACGAAGACGATGCGGCTTTCGACGAGTTTCAACGTCCAGAAAGAGCAAGTTCATAACTGGAGAGACTATCTCCGACTTCACTGCCATCCTTTGGATAAGTACACTCCTGAGTGGCCTTCCAATCCTTCTTATTTCAAGTAACTACTCTCCCTGTCTTTATATGTAAAAAACTTTAGATTTACGTGTTATATAAATTAAAAGGTAATGAAGAACTAAGAGCGGGAAGATTAGAGAAAAATCTGCTTTAGATTTAACTCGGGCTCCAGATGAAAGAATTCGGGTTTAAGAGTTATAGACAAACTGTCTATGACATTTGTCCACGTGTCTTTATGTAGTTGGTCCATATACGAGTCTGGTAACTTAAATGAGCTTTGCATAAATTTACTTATATGTGTACATTACATTTATTAGTAATTAATAAATAATTAAATTGATAATAACACATCATTAACACTAGCGTAGACTAAATGATGAGATAATATTTTGATAATACAGAAAGAAACAAAAATAAAAGACATGATTAGATATTATTATGATATTTGACTTGATTATTTGATTAATTTAATCAAATGCTTTATGTAAATAGTAAAATCTACGTGAAAAGATTCAGGAAAGTGTACATGTGATGGGTCCATGAAAGTGGACAAAAACCGAAAGCTGAGAATATAGATTATAGATCTTTTACATAAAGGTTTGTCTGCCTGATTTGTATATTAACCAAATATAAATATATAATTTTATTTTCTAAGACAACTATCCTTTTTACAGTTTATTTGTTACAATCAAGTATTGTTGTTGTAAAATAAAATAGAAAACATTGATTTATTTTATCTTAATAAAAATATATGGTAACAAGTTTGACTAAGTCTACATCTATCCAGATCTAGAACTTGTGCAATGCCGACGTACGTTGGAGAGCAAGATAACGTTATATTATTTTTTTTGGTTGGATGTCTTTTGAGTGAGGTGACGTGATAAATGACGCATGGTTATGATGTCATTTAACCCTTCTTAAAAAATGAAATAAAATAATTTACCAATTAATTTTTAGCTTTTATATAGAACTAGAAACTAGAAATACGCATGATATACCGGTCTAGTGGTGTGCTGATTACCTTCTATAAAAATGGTATGCATTTAAATCTCTTAAAAATGCAGGGTTAGGAGATAGTTTATTGTAAAACAAAATGTTGTTAACTAGTATTGTAGTCCGCGCTTCGCGGCGGAATCGTAGGAGGATGTTGACGCTAAATAAGGAAGTAACACAGTTAAGTAAAATATTTAAAGTTAAAAGTTAGCTTTAATTACAATAAGTTAAATAAATAATAAGTAAAATAAGAATAAATAAACTTATAAAAAAGATTAAAGAACAAACATTTGTTAAAAGAAGAATTTGTTTTAATTTTATTAAACTTTAACGGTCGTATAATAAGTCTATCAAAGTTTAGAAGTCGAAACATATATTGATCGTTTATAGAAAAAGAATTATTGTTAAACTTCCTTATGATAATATATTAACGTAAATCATTTGTAAAAAAAAATATTAAAGTTCAAGAGTCTACTAAAACTTAGGTTCAAAAATGCAAATTTATTAACCAAAGAAAAAGAATAATTTAATATTTATAACCTTATTATGAATTGACCAATAATTTTTTTTGAAGTTTATAAAACATAAAAAAAATAAAAAAAAAAAAAATTAAATGATGACCTACAAAATGATGCCATGTCGCATATTACTGTTAACATTGTATTTTGTTAATACATAGAATAACTACAATGTCATACATAACCAAATTTAAATACAGTATTATGTGTTTATAAGATAAAAACATGAATATAATTAACATAAAGAAACGGGTATTTCAACATATTTCTATTACTTATAATATTTAAATAGGTAACAATATAACATATCACTTAAAATATTATTAGAACCCAAGGCATTATAGCCTAGTGGTATCTTGGTGGTGAGATAAGACTTAGGGGCCATAAGGTTCTGGGTTCGAATCTCACAAATGGGGTTTTCTCATAATTATGAGTTTCCTCCTGAATTTGTGACTTGGTGGTGGAATATGATCGCGTGGCAACACTGGTGGCACGATGATACTCCAGTGTTCCGTGAGTGATTCCAATTTGTTGGCCGTTCAAAAAAAAAAAATTTATTAGAAATTAGGCTTCTTTTTTGTCAAAAAATACAATCAAAATAATTCTTGAAACATTAAATATTAACACATGCCAAAATTTTGACTAGAACACCAATGATAGAAATTTATGACAACGTGCATGTGGAACCCATTTCTCTATTTCTGACCTGGTCCATAAATGAGAGTCCCATAATAAATTTCAAAAGTTTTTTTATAATTTTATATATATTATGGAAATAAATGTTCTTTTTAGTGTATTTGTTATAGGGCGTTGTGGGTACTATGAGAGGGATGTGTTAATAATAATTTGGCGTGTTTATTAATATAAGCCCTATAAAAAATGTAAGAGCAAGATTTCTTCATTACATCATTATATTTTATAAAGTTCCGGTGTCAATTTTATTTTTGTGATTTTTCTAAAACCTTGAAATATACACATCTCCCCTAGCATAATTTTCTTCTATACTTTTCAAAGTTTAAAAAGCTCAATACTCTCCTCTGATTTTTCAACTTTAATTGTACAATCAAGTACGGATGCAATACATAATAAATTTAAGTAAACGACTATATGAATCACATAACATATTGACATGTAGTTTTAGATCAAACGCATTATTGCTCTCTCCCCCTACTAAGGCGATAAGGTATAGTAACGTTCTCAATCAACACCACTATCTTCCACATCATCGCTATATCACTCTATCCTTCGTCACCACCTACTATAGTATGGTCACCACCCCCTTGAATTGAATAGGATAAAACAATTAACATAAAATAGGCCCATAACATACGTAACAACCCTCGCGACTGCCACACTGTGAGGGTGTGAGGGATGGTGTTGGCGTGATGCACAATGTTCATGACTTCATGGGGCTACCATGGTGGGTATGTGTGTGTATATATATATTATATTTTTAGCATTTTTTTATATAATGTATCTATATATATATATTTTTATTATATATTTTATAGATGTGTCCAAGTTTTTGTGAAAGGCCTAGATGTGTACATGATAACTTTAAATTGAGAAAGATATTATTAGTGGTGGTTAATTATCCCCGCACCGTCATTTTGTATGAACGAACCTCCTTTACCGGTCATTCATTTGTGACCATACATTGTATTATTTTTGTGGCGGTCACCGCCTCCCTGCCGCCCAGTTAAATGCAAGCATAAGACGACAATTTGTGTCCATTCACTGTATCGTCGCTAAAGTACACATGTTTAGTTTCAATCAATTGCACTTGGTCAATTTCGTTTTATTGCTAGTGAAACGACATCCCACGCGGTATGCCTACGTCAGCCAACAAGACACGTGTTGACATCACCCTCAACAACAATAATAATAGTAATAAAATTATAACCTATTTAATGTACTTCGATTTATTAATTCTAATAACCTTCAAAAGTCACGTTTGCTTCTACTCATACGCCATTACATGTTCATTTTATATTTATTGTGACCGTTATGATTTCAATTTGTTATATAAAATAATATATGTTAGTTGGCTAATCGGTGTCTTGAATAAAATTAATTTATTTTTCAGGGAATATGTTGGAAATTATTGTGTAGCGGTACGCGAATTGGGAATGAGGATACTTGAATACATATCGGAAAGTTTAGGTTTGGAAAAGGAACGAATAAATACGATATTAGGCGAACAAGGCCAACATATGGCCATCAACCATTATCCAGTGTGTCCTGAGCCCGAGTTGACATACGGGTTGCCTGGTCACACTGATCCTAATGCACTCACTATTCTTCTTCAAGACACACTTGTCTCGGGTCTACAAGTTCTTAAAGATGGTAAATGGGTAGCGATTAAACCATGCCCTAATGCGTTTGTCATCAACATTGGCGACCAACTAGAGGTGATTTACATTGTTCTGAAGCTGAAATAATTTTCATGACCTTTTTTTTCGGTTTTAGCAAATCCAAATGCTAACTAGAATTTTTTTCTTAATAGGCCGTGAGTAATGGTGAATACAAGAGTGTGTGGCATCGAGCCGTGGTCAACTCAAACCAACCAAGAATGTCAATAGCTTCGTTTTTGTGTCCTAGTAATGACTCGCAACTCAGCGCTCCTAGCGAACTTATAAAAGATGGATCAACGCGTGTTTTCAAAGACTTTACGTACACAGAATACTACAAAAAGTTTTGGAGTCGAAATCTAGACGAAGAACATTGTTTAGAATTCTTCAAGAACTAGCTATATTTTCTTCACACCATCCAATCCAATAAACCTATTAATCTTATTGTTAGCATAATAAAGTTTGTGCTCCTTTTGTATCGGGCTTATCATTTAGCCCATTTAGCTTGTTACTCTAGGTTGCTTTTCTACATATTGTCTTTTCCTTTCATTGTTTATGCAACACTTATCTATAATAATAAAACCCTAGCTATATTATTTGGTTTTCTCTGTATACAACACAGTGAAGTCTCTTGGCTTTGGAAAGCGTTATATGGTCTTAAACAAGCGCCTTGTGCTTGCTTTTAGAAATTATCTACAATGATTGTTTTCCCTGATACTTTGCCTAGAAATCACGATTCAACATTGTTTGTTCGATGTACGAGTGCAGGATGTAGTATTTTCTCTTTATATATGAACTAGGTTGAAACCCGTGTACTACACGGGTTGAATGAGTAAAATTGTCATCTTTAATTACCATAATATATCCGAAATGTATTCAAGTGAGAACCCCAACAATGTTGTTTATGGGTATGATGTTTCATTTCTTGTCGGACACTAAAGTAAATGCATGCTCAATGACAATGCTTTCCCAAAATTCATATGCAAATACAAATTCATAAGACTTGAAATGCTTGGCATGAAAAAAAACTCACATGAATATACAAAGTGAAAACAACAGTTAATTGATAATCGGTAGGATGAAATTTTATTGAACAAACAACCACCAACAAAACACGCCAGTAAGTCGCTGGAAAGAGACATGTTTACAATAGACATAACATAATTCCCCCAAGTCAAACGGACAGAACTGGAACCGACAAAACTATGCCAATAAGATTAAACAACCAAAAAACAAAACTACACTGACAATCTAAGAGTTAAAATTCCATCCAAAACGCATCGTTCCAATGCCGCCAGCTATAAACCTGCTAGGATACTTGAGATGGAAAGAGGACCCAGAGGAGAAATCCAAAAAAAATACTCTATGTCGATGTGTGTATATACATATCGGATAATCCAAGCCAACGTAAGAAGCTCATTCCATTTCTTTGTAACAATCATGGAATCTGAGCATAAAAAGCGAAGCAACCTAACCCCCACACTAATCATTTTTATAGAGAGTGAAATATGGAGGCACCTCACAAAACGAATACAACAATTAGTATTTTTAAAACTTCCATGGAAAGTTAATTACAGTTGAATAACATTGACCATCTCAAAGTAAACTGCAATCATTGTACACGCCTAATGAATTTAATGGCAGAAAATGTGTCGACAATATGCTTTTTGGTTCACCAAAATCAATTTCACCAGCTACAAAAGGAAGGTGAAAACCATATACAGATCATTCTTTCCCGTGACTCTCCATGTTATAACATGTACACTAACTTTGGAATACAAATATTTAATAAATATATTAAAAAATATAAAGAATAATGCAATGTAAGTGATAAGAGATGATTTACTTGTATGTATGTTGACCTATTATGAGAAATTTTTAAATGAGTTTCCCCTATTCTAGCAAGACTTTTAATCTTAGAAGAAACTATAGATGCATCCATTCCTTCAACTAAACGAAGAGAAGCTTATATGTTTTCCTCATATGTATCTAGCATTTATGTTTTCCTCATATGTATCTAGCAATTTAGATAAGATATTTTGTTTACATAAACAAAAATTAAAGATGGATTCCCTTTTAAGATAACAAAACTCGAAACTTCAATTTAAGTTACTAATAATTTAAAATTTATAAATGACTAATAACTTAAAATTGTGCAGATAAAATAAGTCATAAACTAAGTTATATTTTCAAGTAAAACTCAATTACATCACTGTCCATACAAACCTAAATCATAAATTAAGTTATGCTTAGTAAAAAAATTATTAGATTAGTAAATTATGTGATTATTTTATAGGTTTTGAATGTGAGAAAAAAGAAACATGGAAAGAAAAAAAAGATTACAAATCAACATGCCTTTGTCCCCCTGGCGTTTGACACGTTCGGCTGCTTGGCGTGGAGGCAGTTCGATTCTTGGCTAGAGTTTAGCATGTGGTCCACAACAACTTTTCGACCCCTCAGGGGCGAGGCTTTGTTTTTAGTAGATGGCGACGTAGTTTGTTGTCCGTCTACCTGCTATCCTTATGTAACCTGCACTTTTGATGGAATGAATTGTGACTTTAAAAAAAATTGTTCTTGAAAGAAAAGATGATGGCTATAACATGCTCGGATGCATTTCCAATGGTTAATAGCACGATGATGCTGATGAAGCTCATTGATTTCACCCATGCGGCTGAATTAAAATCTATAAATGAATACTTAGATAATGACATCAAACACACCTATTAAATTCGATATATCATGAAATCTGTTGATATGGTTGCCATCTTATTATTATGTTTTCTTTCTCATAAATAAACCAATAATTTGGGAAGAATAAAGGAATAAAAATGTTTACTAAGACGGAGGATCAACTTTTTTAGTTAGAGTTTGTGAGAAAATTAGGAAAAGAAAAAAAGAAACTTGTAAGGGAAGTAGGCGGGAAAAACAGAATGAGAGGTTTTGAGAAAGTGTCAAGTGTCCCGCAAATGGTTTTATTTATATATTATAGTAGATATTAGATAGTAAATGAGATGGTTATTACATGTGGCGATTATGATGGCATTGAGTCAATGAAGCGTGAGTTGGATAACCAGTTTGCTATGAAAGATTTGTTGTTGCTACGCTACTTTTTAGGAATTAAGATGGTTCAGTCTCAGAAAGTACGTATACCTCATTTTCTAGACAAAATGTATATTTGATATTCTGATAACATAACTATGGACATTCCTCTTGAAACAAATGCGTTCTTCCCTGGTGGTGAACCTTTATCTGACCTGAGCTTATATCGTACTATTGTAGGTAGTTTGGTTACTTGTTCGGATATACATGTAATTAGTCAATTTGTTACGGCTCATACTTATGTTCACTCGGAGCTTTCTTCAATTTTGAGAAATCTTCGGGCACTTAGTTTCAAAGCCTCTTGTTTTCTTTGACACCTTCTCTAGAGCTTCGTGCTTATATTGATGCTGATTGGGATAACGATTCTAATGATAGTAAATCCACTAATGATTTCCGTGTTTTCCTTGGAGATTTGTTAATCTCATAGAAAAGTAAGAAAAATGATGTTGTTTCTAGATATTCCACCGAGGTTAAGCATCGTGTTATGGCTATGACTACATGTGGGATTGTAGGGTTACGATGACTTTATGTAAATTCGGGAGTTAACATTTCTTAGCCTAGTCCCATACATTGGGATAACAAAATTGCTATGCGAATTGCAATAAAAAATTGTTTTTTTTGCCACTCCACTTATCATCATCTACAGCTCGGAACCATCTCCCTTCCATTTGTTCGACCAGCGATGCAGATTGCTAATATTTTTACAAAGACTTAGTCGACATCTCATTTTCATTTTTTAATGTGACAAACTCTCAGTACTTATTGTTTAAAAATAAGTCAAAATCAATGTCAAATAATAAGTCAAATCTGGTCAAGAAAGTTTGAGGGAGACATTTATCAAAGTTCTTTTCAGGGTTATAATAGTTCGTGTCAATAAAGATGAAGCTGAGAAGATTGAGGGGCTGATTATCTCAAGTCTGAAAGTCTTAACAGACTTTAACCGACTAATTGGGATTTAGGGTTTATATATTCCAATTAGGTCTAATAATCTGTAACTCGTTTTCTTTTCGATTCCTTTGTAATTCTCTTTCGTTATCATCAATAAAAAGCTCTCGAAGCATTTGATTGTTAATTCTTGATTCAATTTCATATTATTTTACAATAATTGGTATCAAAGCCAGGTTGCTCAATTCTGTGAAATTGATGATCGTTATCCATGTGTAAAGATCAAGAATGGTGACAACAAAGTTCGAGTTGGAGAAGTTTGATGGAAAAATGATTTCAGCTTGTGGAGGTTGAAGATGAGGGCATTGTTGGTCCATTAGGGTGTTGTTGATGCTCTGTTGGGTGAAAACAACATGCCTGTTGGATTGACAGAGAAGGAGAAGAAAAATATGTTGGAAAAGGCCCATAGTCCAATGATTCTGAGTCTTGGTGATAGAGTTCTCAGGGAAGTGTCCAAGGAAACAAGTGCAGCAGGTATTTGGGCTAAACTTTAGTCATTGTACATGACTAAGTCTCTGGCCAATAGGTTGTATTTGAAGAAGAGGTTGTATACATTTCAAATGGGCTATGGGAAGACAATGGAAGATCATACAGAGGAGTTCAATTAGTTGGTGTTAGATCTTAAAAATATTGAGGTTGAGAGTGATGAAGAAGATCAGGCAATAATCTTCTTACATCATTGCCTGAATCTTATGAAAACTTTGCAGATACCTTGATGTATCAGAGAGAAACTCTCTCCATGGATGAAGTTCTTGCAGCCCTGAACTCAAAAGAGTTGAAGAGTAGGGCAGAGCCTAAGGAAGAAGGTGGAGAAGGACTTTTGGTGAGGGGTAAAGGTGATCAAAGGGGTTCTAAGTTCAGGGAGAATCAAGATTCAACAGAAGATGTTATGTTTGTCTTTCAGAAAACCATTTGAAGAAAGATTGCCTTGAAATGAAGAAAAGAAAGGGAGAACAGAGCAACACACATGATCACAGTCCACAAGATGGATCATCAGAAGATTATGATGATTTTGATGTTCTTGTTGTGACAAGTAATGAATTCTGTTCATAAAGTTGGGTGATGGATTCAGGAGGATCTTTTGGAATGACAAATGTTGAAGGGTATTTCAGTAATTTGAAATATGATAATATTGGGGTAGTCAAGGGTGTTGATGGAAGAATCTGTGAAATTCTTGGAATTGGGACAGTTACATTTAGAATGGATAATGGAATGGTGATGGACATTCATCATGTGAGGTATGTTACTGATTTAAGAAGGAGTGTTTTGTCATTAGGTTTGTTTTGAAAGGAAAGGCTATCATATGATGTTGAAGGATGGGAAAATCCAGGTGATGAAAGGATCTGTGATAGTGATGTCAAGAACAAGACAAGATAATAATATCTATGTTCTTGATGGTTGTGTTGTACCTCATGAGAAAGAGTCAATTGATCACACATTTGAACAAATGTTGGTTGAAAAGTGTAAGCAGGTCAAGGTGGAAAGCTAGGAAGCTTTTGACTTATGAAGATTTTGGAAAATCAGCTAATGAGGACAAATGGTGTACTGAAGTGTATAAGGAATTGTATTCAGTATGTGGTAATAATGATTTGTTCATGATGCTTAGATCTAAAATGATGATTGAGATCAAAACTGACTACAGGGGTAAAAAGGTCATGTTTTGGGATGTTTTTGAGTCTGCAGAAGTAGTAGGCTGGGAATGGGTCAAAAACTGTTGGTGTTTATCAGATCTTGGAATGTTGTTTTAGTTTGGAAAACAATGTACAACATGGGTCAGACCTGGATAGTGTTGAATCAGGAGCAACAGTTATGGCAGATGGCTTAAGGAAGGGCAAAATGGTCCAAGTTGAATCTGGTGTGTATGCTGCTGTTTGTGATGTTCAAATCAGTAGTAAATTGGTGTTTGATTCATGTTTGGATGGGTAATAAGATGGATAAATGGTTGATTGTTGAATTAAGGTGGAGATTGTTAGAAAATAAGTCAAAATCAATGTCAAATAATAAGTCAAATCTGGTCAAGAAAGTTTGAGGGACCAGTTGTGACATTTATCAAAGTTCTTTTCAGGTTATAATAGTTCGTGTCAATAAAGATGAAGCTGAGAAGATTGTGGGGCTGATTATGTCAAGTCTGAAAGTCTTAACAGACTTTAAAAGACTAATTGAGATTTAGGGTTTATATATTCCAATTAGGTCTAATAATCTGTAACTCGTTTTCTTTTCGATTCCTTTGTAATTCTCTTTCATTATCATCAATAATAAGCTCTCGAAGCATTTGATTGTTAATTCTTGATTCAATTTCATAGTTATTTTACAACACTTATTATTGCTAAATTGTAAGTACGAAGGATGATGCTAGCATAATAAAGTTTGTGCTCCTTTTATAGTGTGCTTATCACTCGGCCCATTTAGCTTAAACTGCTTTCCTAAATACTGTCTTTTCCTTTCATTGTTTATGTAACACTTATCTTATAATAATAAAACCCTAGCCTATTCATGTTTTCTATCATTTAACTAGGTTTGGGTGACTCATAGAACCAGAAGCTCGGAGGGGCTTACTTCTTTATTATTATTGTTAACAACTTTTCCAATTCATTTTCCAAAATTCAATTAAACAACAAAGTAATTGGGTTTTAATTTTACTAGTTAACTTACAAAACTACTCTTTCCATCAATTCCCTGTGAAGACGACTCACTTCCATTATACTATATTTTTACTTATTTTTGACCGACCTAACGACATCGATCACGTATGATGTCGCCTTTTGCTATTGGGTTACCCCGGATAGTCAGACTTTTATTCTTTGATTGTTAAAAAAAGGTATAAGAACTTAATAATAACCATGGCTTTTATGTTGAAATATCGAAGTTAGGGTCGGTGTGCATGCCACCATCTACATATATATATATATATATATATATATATATAATAAACGAAAAGTGGTGTGTCACATGGCACTAAGTGAGGCATTCCCACCTCTTAAGTTCCATTCTAAAATCTTTCTCTCTCTCATGTACATGGCACATGCACTTCTTCCCCGCAATTTTTAAACGTTAATAACTTTTATATACGACATTTAAAAAAATTACACTAAATTAAAGAGCATTTTATTATCTTTCCAATAAGTACCATAGTGCTATATAAAAACCGAAAAAACGACTTTTTTTAGTTGGTTTTTGTTCATGCAGAAAAAAAAAACACATTGTGTTGAGGTAATTCACTAATCATGTTAAGATAGTATATATGTTTTTGAACCTACTATTACATATAAGAACTCGCTAACTACATATATATTTACAGATGTAGTCAGCTTGGTAAGAACATGTTTCTTTTATTTTTAAAGCAACAAAGTTGATGACAATTCATTCCTAATAAAGTACGTAATCATCATCATACTCAGTTTATCCACCTATAGCAAAGCTAAGGTAGGGTCTGAGAAGGGTAAGATGTAGACAGCCTTACCTCTACCCCTAAGAATAGAGAGGTTGCTTCCAGTAAGACCCCCGGCTCGATGTGGTTTGGTATCAAGCCTTGGACATAAGGCACAGAACACTTAGCAATCGGGACAAACCCGATTGGTGCATGTACCCCCTTTGTCTTTTGGCTATCAACGCCACCACATGATGCATGATTAACCGTCCGTCGTTTTTAACGTTATTTTCACGAAATTAGTAAAATAACGTTAAACTAGTGCAACTTTACTTTTGCCCCCCGAGGGCCACACATATATACATTATAATGTGCACACCGTAAGTGGGGCGTAAGGTTAAAAAAATAATAAACTTTGAAAGCATGTAAATATTGATACACATACAAGTTTTATATCTAACATATACCTTTCATATACAGTATTAAGTAGAAAAATAAAATAGTGCACATGTAGAATTAGAAGTAGGTTTTATGAGTTATCAAGTGTTGATCCTATACAAAACTTTTTCCTGAAAAAACGACTTATTCATTTTACAGTATACATATTTTGTCACTTCATATTCTATTTGTCTATCCCGAAAACCTCTCGAGGGAAAATCCAATATATATTTCAACTATTCAAGCCACGACATGTGTATCTTGGATAGACATATTTTGTCACTTTACATGATTAAAATTGTTGTTTTCTCAAATTATAGTACATTAATTTCTATGTTATATCGTAACACATATTTTGTTACTTCATATTAGATTTGTCTGCTTCAAGAAGCTCCTCTCGAACGATAATCTAGTTATCCATGTATATATATAGCACGTTCCTATTTTACTTTACATAATTTGTCTATTTTGGACCCCACATGTTAAAACCTTCACCACATACTATCTCGGTATTCCTGCACTGTAAATTTATTAACTTTTGGCTGCCACAACAGCATCTCATAGCTTGTGCTATTCATGACTCGGGTATCCTACATATTTTGTTTTCAATTTCAATGTCATTCTCATCTAAATGACTAAGGGTCTGTTTGGTATGGGGTAATGGAATGAGAGAGGGAATGGAATGGAAGAGGTAATGGAATGAGAGAGGTAAAGAATGAATCATTACCATTCCATGTCTTGTTTGGTTATCATGTGAGAATGGAATGAATTCTTACTTTGTGTTATTTGCTATGTAAGAAAAAACGAAATAAAAAAAATCGATGGTGAGTGGTGGGTGGCGGCAGTGACGGTGGGTGGTGGGTAGCGGCGGCGGCGGAAACGGTGGTGGTGGCAGTGGGCGATGGCGGGGACGATTTGTGGGTGGGCGACGACGGCAGTGGTGGGTTGCAGCGTGACGGTGGGTGGTGGTGGCGATGACAATAGTGGAGGCAGTGGGTGGCAGTGACGCAGGTGGTGGTGGTGGTTGGACGGTGGTGACAATGGTGGGTTACGACGATGGTAGCAATGGTTGTGGGTGGCGGCAATAGGCGGTGGTGGTTGGATGATGACAACGATGTGGGTTGTAATAATAATAATAATAATAATAATAATAATAATAATAATAATAATAATAATAATAATAATAATAATAATAATAATAATATATTTGTTTCCATTCTTTGAAGAATAAAAAAAAAACACCACCTTACCAAGGAATGAAAATTCTTTAAAATGGAAGGAATCTCATTTCGTATGGAATGATTCATTCCATTACTACATGGTAACCAAACATGTTTAATTTCATTACATGGGAATGATCTATTCCATTCCACCTTTGATTCCTTCATACCAAACGCTACCTAAATGCTGCTCATAAATATTAAATAAGATTTTAATGTTCGCAACATTTCAAATATCAATCACTAGCTTTTATCCCGGGAGTGTCCCGGGGTTAAAATATCTAATATAACATAATAAAATATCTAATATGACAACATAATTAATGATTTGCCAATACATGATTAATGAATAATAATAATATTATTATTATTTATTTATTTTAAACAAATTTCTGCCATAAGTTATCATATTCAAATATAAAAAAAAGGAGTCTCTGCCTATGAAGTTAAGTTTATCGTTTGTGATTTATTAGTAGAGTAAAATATATTTGAAAACAAAACCCACAAAAATAGTTGTTTTTATCCGTTTTTATATAGCACTATGGTACTCGTTGGAAAGATAATAAAACGCTCGTTAATTTGGTGTAATTTTTTTCTTTAAAAAATCTCGTATATAAAAGATATTAACGTTTAAAAGTTATGGGAGGAAGCATTAGAGAGAAAATTTAATTTTGTTTTTAAATTCTTATTTTTTCCTAAAATAATTATAATATATATAGATTTATTAAAAAAAACTTAAAAATAAAAAAATCCTACATGATGCCACATGGCACATTCAAGGAGGGGTTGAGGCCTCCATTGAATCCCACATAATCAAAGTTCAATTCTTTTTTATAAGTTATAGATTATAGATTATATTTGGCTTGTATTACCACGTCTTAATTTACTGCTCATTATGATATACATGGACACTTCGCATGGTTAAATCTTGTTTGGACAATTTCATTATGATTTATCCTCGGACCCATTCTTTTGGAAGTCATGGTTTATTTTATCAGTTTGAAAGTCATAATGAAAAGCTCTTTTCTTGCATCAACAAACGTTTACAATGTTGTAACAATTTCTTGTTGATTTTGATGTTTATATAATCCTAAAAAAAATTGGTGTTACTAAAAGAAACAAAAACAACATTTGTTTTAGATTTGCTCATAGCTTATTATCACAAAAAAATAGTATTACATCAACTTTTGTTCATCAATTCCTGCTATCCAAAACCTTTTATCATACTAAAATCTGAAAGACTTTTGAAAAAACTTGATTAATTCCATTGAATAACAAACATATATAATACAAAGGGTGATCTCCTATAATTATGGAGAGATCTCTACAAATTTGTTACAATATCCATTTACTATATTTACATATATTATTACACCCCCGCAGTCGAAACGTCGGGTGGACCGATGCTGAGACTGGATTGAAAGTCCATCAAACAAAACGCGGGGAAGACATTTGGTGAAGATGTCTGCAATCTGATGTCGAGAGGGAACATGTAAGACCCGAATGTGACCCCGCTGAACCTGCTCACGAACAAAGTGGATGTCGAGCTCAATATGTTTGGTGCGTTGATGTTGCACCGAGTTGCCCGAGAGGTACACAGCGCTAACATTATCACAGTAAACAAGAGTAGCGCGAGTAAGAGGTGGCGGGAGCTCAAGCAGCAAATTACGCAAACCAGCAAATGTCCGCGACTACATAGCGACGCCCCGATATTCAGCTTCCGCACTAGATCCGGAGATAGTTGACTGACGTTTGGAAGACCAAGAAATAAGATTGTCACCGAAGTAGACACAATATCCTGACGTGAAGCGACGCGTGTCCGGGCAACCACCTAATCAGCATCTGTGTAGGCAACAAGAGAATGGTGTGGAATAGGGCCGAGATGAAGACCGTGATCCGAGGTGCCCTGAAGATACCGTAGAATACGCTTTAAAGCGTTCCAGTGGTCCTGTCTGGGGTCAATGCATGTGCATACAGATCTGTTGTACGGCATAAGAGATGTCGGGTCTAGTAAAGGTAAGGTATTGAAGAGCACCAGCAAGATACGAAAGGTGGACGGATCATCATGAGGAGGACCTGAGTCTGCAGAGAGTTTAGACTGAGTGTCAACCGGGGTAGCAAAACCGGTTTGCAAGAGTCCATGGCTGCTCGATGAATGATGTCTTTTACGTAAGCCTGCTGAGAGAGAAACATCTTGTCACCAACCGAGTGACCTAAATACCCAAAAAAATAAGACAGAGGGCCCAAATCCTTAATAGCAAATTCTCCCGAAAGAACACTTAATAACCGAGTGCGAAGAGCCTCCGTGGACGTGGTGAGAATAATGCCGTCCACGTAAATAAGAAGATAAGCAATTTCGGACCCATGATGATATATAAATAAGGAGTTGTCCGATTTGCTCTGTGTGAATCCCTGCAAAGAAGAAAATCCGTGAATCGTTGGTACCATGCACGAGGGGCCTGCTTTAGACCGTATAGGGACTTCCGGAGGCGGCAAACATGGTCAGGAAAGTCTTTGTGACGAAATCCCACGGGCTGATGCATATAAACCGTCTCCTACAAGTTGCCGTGAAGTAATGCATTAGTGACATCCAGCTGGTGAATCGGCCACGACTTGGAGAGAGCCAAGGAAAGAATGAGCCGTATGGTGGATGGTTTACCACCGGGCTAAAGGTTTTCGCCACAATCAATACCAGTCTGCTGTTTTCGACCATCACACACTAACCGAGCTTTGTAGCACTCCAAACTCCCGTCCGACCTGAATTTATGTTTAAAACAACCACAAGCAACGTATAATATTCATGTCAGGGGTCCTAGGTACCAACTCCCAGGTCTTGTTTTTAATAAGTGCACTAAATCATTGGTCATGGCATTATGCCATTCTGGAGTGGACATGGCAACCTGAGGAGTCTTAGGAATAGGGACGACGGTGGAGGTATGGAGATTAAAGTGTTGTTTGGGTTTGTGAATGCCACTCATAGAGTGAGTGTGAATGGTACGAGGAGGGGTGGAGGTGGTGGAGGGGGGTGACTCGGAGTGTGGACTGTTGGAGTGTGTGAAGGTGCGAGTGGAGCAGGGGCATTTGGTTGGGCCGTTGAATTTTGAGAGGGTGGGATTGGAGCGGTCTGTTGGGTATGTGAAGGGTTTGGGCCGTGATAGGGGTGTGGGACTGGGACCGATGGGACCAGGAAGGTCGGTTGGGGCATGGGGTGGATAGGAGGAGTTGGGCCGGAGGAATTGGGCTGGATGGACTGGAAGTAGGAGAGTTGGTGCGGGAACAGTGGACGAGGGAGAGGTGTTTGGGGTATAATTATTTTGTAAATAATCCCAAACAAGTGGGTTGATTGTGGGGTTTAAGAAGTCATAGGAGGGTGATGTAGTGGGTGATTGAATGTGTGTAAGGAAACACGGACTCTTCGAAGTGAACGTGTCGTGAAATTATTAGTTGATGTGAGGTGAGATCGAGGCATTTGTACCCGCGATGGTTAGTGGGTAACCAAGGAAAACACAAGGGTGGAGCGGAAATTGAGTTTGTGAATGGTTGTGGAAGGGGTGATAGGATAACAAAGACAACCAAAAACACGAAGGTATTCGTATTCCGGGGTGCAATTGTATAGAAGGAGGTTGGTGATTTAAAATTGTGTAGTTTGCTTGGTAAAATGTTGAGAAGGTAGGTGGCGGTTTCAAGGGCATGGTGCCACAAGTTTAGGGGGTAGGGAGGCTTGGGCAAGAAGGGAACGAATCATGTTATTAATGGTGCGGATTTTGCGTTCCGCTTTACCATTTTGAGAAGAGGTGTAGGTACAAGAGAAACGAAATTGCATGCCATTTTGATTACAAAAATTTCTGAAATTTTGATTTGCATATTCTTTGCCATTGTCACATTGGAACTGTTTGATTTTACGTTCAAATTGTGTATTTATTAGATTGTGAAGTGGTGGTGAAGGTTTGAAATACTTGGGATTTATGAGAGAGGGGGAATGTCCACAAAAAATTAGTAAAATCATCCAAGAACAAAACATAATATTTATGACCACCCGTACTAAGTATAGGGGATGTCCATAAATCACTGTGAACAATGTCAAATGCAAAAGAAGTAGAGTTAACAAAATCATAAAACGGCAATCTAACATTTTTGCCAAACACACAGGACTGACAAAGTGTCTTATTAAGTTTCCTATAATCAACAAAAGGAGAAAGTTTCAAAGACTGAAGTAAATGAGTGCCAGGATGACCCAAGCGTTGATGCCAGCGATCTGAGTGACTGCAACAAAGGAGGATGGTTGAGTGGACTTGAGGGGCAGAGGTGCAGTGAGAGGGATAGATCGCCGGTATTATTGCATCGTAGGATAGGAGCCCGTGTTTTGAGATCCTTCACAAGAAAGCCAAAAGGGTCAAATTCCACAGAAACTAAGTTGTCAGTGGTAAGGCGACGGACAGAAATAAGATTTTTGATTATTTTAGGAGCAAAAAGTACATTGTTTAGTTTAAGGGGAGGGTATGGGGTGGAAGGACTTGGTTGCCTTGGGCCACAACAGTATAGACATGCCATTACCAACGACAATAAAATTATTAGTGCAAGTATTAAAATTAGACGGAGAGTATAATACCTTGGTCATTGGCGGAGTGAGAAGATGCACCGGTATCCATTAAGCCATGATCGGGCGGGTTGAGCGCCAGTGAGTAAAGGTCTGCTCAATGTCTGTTGGAGAATAGGATGTATGATGGGCCTGATCAGGCCTTGGGCCGAGAATCCCAGGGCTGCTGGTAGAATTGGCCTAGATGGGTATGGGCAGGGGCTTGGGCCTTATTATTTTGCAGCAGATTTGCCCACTGTGAGGAAGTCCAATTCGAAGGAAATACAATGTATGGGTGACCCGGGTTGGGAGGGTTAGAACTGGAGGATCGGTTTTTGGTTGTTGAAGGGTCTGTTACGACCACGTCCCCGAGAAGAGCGTGGCCGGTTGGAAGCGGCTGTGGGAGTAGGTTGAGAAGCGGGTGGTGGTTATTAACGGTGGTGGCCGCTAAAGCCGTGGCAGCCGATTGAGCACCCAGTCATCTGCGTTTCTTTTTGCTTTCTTCAAGGTTAAGGCGCGAACGGACTTCATAAACAGGGGTAGGGGTTCACGGTTCTGTAGAACGGTGGAAATACTGTCATACTGTTCCGGTAGGCCGGTGAGCATCTTGAGAACCAACATCCGTTATCAACGGGAGAGCCAACGCTCGCGAGCTGATCTGCTAAATGTTTAGCGTGCTCGCAATAATCCGCCATGGAGGAAAAATTATCCAGACAAAGATTAGCAAATTCCTGACCAAGAAATATAGCCCGGGTATTTCGGTTATCGTTAAAATCGCTTTCGACGGCTGTCCAGGCGTCGAAAGCGGTCTGACCCGGTTGAAGAATGATTCGTAGAAGAGGTTGTGAGACAATGGCATAGATCCACTGCTTCACGAGAGCATCCAGACGTTCCAAAGTTGGTCGGCAGCGCGGCTGCCGCTGCTGCCTTGGCGGCAGCAGTAGGGTCAGAAGAGACTGAATGGGGGCGGCTGCCTGACGAGGAGACAAGTGATCAAAGACTTCATAGGCTTGGTAATGCACTTGGAAAAGAGTCTTCCAAGTGGTGTAGTAGGGGGAGTCTTTTTCGAGTAGGATTGGTATGTGGGTTTTTTATGTTTGTGACAGCAAGAGCAGGGTGGAGGGACTTAGATTCCATGATAGTAGAGTAGAGGAGGGGATGTCGAAGAAGAAAAGAAAAGGAGGCAGCCGGCGGTAGTGCAGCGGTGGTAAGGATGGCTAGGGTTGGACCGATTAAGAGGATGATACCATGAAAGACTTTGCAAAGCTTGATTAATTCCATTGAATAACAAACATATATAATACAAGAGTGATCTCCTATAATTATGGAGAGATCTCTACAAATTTTGATACAATATCCATTTACTATATTTACATATATTATTAATATCCATATGTGGTTCTTTTTGGTTGTTCTCCTGATTATGGTGTTATGCTTACATGATAAACTATCTCCAAATCTATTAATTGCATATTTTTTTCGAAGGGAAGAGATATTGTATAAAGCCCTTAAAATAAGAAGCGTAAGAAGCAATCTGGACCATTAGATTAAGAATGCAGATTAAAAACCCTAATCATACTTGGTTAAACTAACCAAGGGTAAAACAGGAAAAAAAAACGTCTAATTTTAACAGATCGATTCCAGATCGTAACAACAAAACTAAATTGAACACTGATTTTTCATCGTTTTCAAATCGATTCATGTTAAGAATGATTACACAATTCAAAAACAAAAAAAAATCGATTACAATAAACGAAAAAACGTAAGATCAGTATTTGATCTAAAAATAATCAAAAAAGAGGATTAAACTAATCATATGAACATTTATGAAATTGTAATAGTTGTCGAATACTCTGAATTTTGTTTCATTAAGGATGATTAAACATAAAAAATTAGGTTAAAAAAAGTTGCAGAGGAAGAAGATGAAGTTGGTGAAAAACAGACGCACTCATCAAATTTTCAGACGCACTCACAAATTTACAGACGCACTAATAAAAAATTTCAGACGCACTCATCAAATTTTCAGGCGCATTTAGCAAAATTTCAGACGCACTCATTGAAATTTATAATCACTCATTAAAAAGTTTGGAAGCACTCATTGAAAAATTTAGACGCACGCATCAAAAACCAAATAAAAATTCAAACGCACCTTTGCCGAAAATCAAACGCACCCTTCAATTATCATCTTTCAATCACCTTTTGTCACACCCTCAAATTTCCACTGCGGGGGTTTACCGCGAGGCGCGTGACACACCAGGATCCCATAGCCATAAGTCATATGAACGAACTCTAAATGCCCAAACCATTTAGTTCGTTTTCAAAAATCAGGTTTAGTTAAGCTGCGGAAGCGTAAACCAAATTAAAACCTTTTAAAAGCCATGCGCAAAACAACGCGCCCAGATTAAAACCATATGAAAGAAAAGTAAAAGCATAATATGTAATTTAGGTGTATGCCCGAGACCCCAAATGCAGTGAAGTGTGCAGTGCTTTCTAATCCTGGCACCGGAAGCTAACTACCTGCAAAAGCATGTAAATCGTGGGTCAACAAACAATGCTGGTGAGTTCACTAAGTAAAGTAAATGAGTATGTAACTGCGCTGGTTTCCAAAACCATGTAAACAAGTAATTGAGTTGGTTCCAAGAACCGTGTAAACACTAGTTCATCGCATGTCAAGGGTAGCTAGCCCATTCATGATAACTAACACCGAATATACCGAACTGCTATGTACGTGTAGCCACAAATGTGAGCCGCATGCCTGACATCATTGTCTATCCACAATGATAAAGTTCGTTAAGTTATAGTTCACGCCCGCGCTCCCCGAGCCGGTGTGAGGTTTGTAAGACCTAATAGCGCTATCAACTAATAACCCGCTTGCCATAACCCGGCAACTCATTCGGTACGTGAGGACTTACAGATGATAGAGTTGGTTTAGTTCATCAAGGACACAGTTTGCGAACTAGAAAAACCCGACTCACGCAAGGAGTCAAAAACCGACCCACACAAGGATCCATAGCATCCCAACCCGGGATGTGTAAGTAGTCCCAAACCGGACTAGAAAATAGTAGTCCAAACCGGACTAGAAAATGTTAAGTAAGTTGTCTCAACCCGAGACGCATGCTTTTGAGAAAAGAGTAGTGAAACTCCCCTTAGAATGCAAGCAAATAAATCCAACTCAAAGTAAGTAGGGTGTGCTACCGACTCCCTAGTACATGTGTCACTAAGTGAGTATATGTGTATATACCATTACACCATATAATCCGTTTGTCCAAGACGTTTAAATGTTCAAAAGCGTGTAAGTGACACCTAGTGATTCTACATGCATAAGTAAATCCTACGGACCCGTTGGTGAATATGTTGGTTACAATTAGTTTTACACTTCATATGCATCTCATATAAGTGCCCATTCAAATATATATCAAACACATACCACATAGGACTCCAATTAGGAAACACAAACACAAAATACACAATCTGCGTTTTTAGGACAGATTGTGCGACACCAAAAACTAATTTATTTAAAATACTAAATCAGTGAGTTAAACTCCAAAATTTTTACTGAATATTATTTGGGATTCATTTGATAACCCATATTTTTGTTTTGTCTCAAAACCAAACACAAAATTCATGAAAATCGTACATCACAGATATGTCCAGAAAGTTTCTACAGCAGGTCAGGTTAGTAGAAAAATTCCCAAAAATCGTGTATTCATCCAAACGGGATGAATCCACTTGGAAAAGCCAAGTTATTCCAATGTTAACCTACTGTCCAAATTTCATAACTTAATTCCTTGTAAAACTCGAGTTATGATTGTTTAAAGTTGACTCAGTTTGTTAATCCGAAAATCTGACATGACCTTTAATCAAAAAAATTCCAAAAAATATAAAAACGACATCCAAATCAGATGATTTTGCCCATTCTAAAAAGCTAAGACCATGTACAATCTATTCATGCAAAGAATCGATCAAAACAATTATTTTCAAGCCACGAAACAGGCCCTACAAGTCGACATTCAGATTCTGTCCAGATTCTAATCATGCAATATTATCAATTATATCAAACCCTAGTTGCATATTTTCAATCAATAACACCTAATAATCATCAATAACCATTACCAAACATTCCTAATACCTATTGTGATCAGATTCTATCATTATTCATGCAAAGATTACAACTTTAATGATCAAAACTTCAAAACTTGCGCAACAAGTAACCTATGATATTACTATTCGCCTATCATCATGTTTAATTCGTTTTATCTTCAAAAACCTCAAGTTTTAATAATTATCAAAAGCTTTCAGACCTGGACAAACCTTGTTATATGATTTTTATAACATAAAAATAAGATTAAAGCGTAAAGGATTAAAGATTATACCCCTAGCTCTTCGATACAATCAACCGAACACCTTTGGAGCTTCCCAATCGATGATCTTGAGCCTTTGCAGGTTGTTTGGGGTTTATAATTCGTAAGGGGCAGTAAGGGGGCGATTAGGGTTGAGTTTAGAGGTTGCATGGGGCTTAAGAGTGTTTAAATAGGGGTGTGAGGCGGTTTAGACCCGTCAGGGCTGCTCGCGCGGGCCGCTCGCGGCCTTCGGCCCGCGTGAGTGGCCCGTTTCGTCACCCGACGTGTTTTCCTTCGACGTTTTCGTTATTTCGGACCGTAACAAGTGCAACCCCATGCGTTAAGACCCTAATCAACCTAATGATCCACCTTTAATGATTTTATTAACGTATTCGGTTTAGGTTCACACAATCACGTATGGTTTTCACATAAGTTCATCGAATATCACATAGACACGTAATCGCAATCAATCCAAATTAGTTTACTATTATTATTATACTTCATTATTCACCAACGTCCGAGGTTCACTAATCATGTATTCAGTTATTAACTCACAACAATGCAACGTGTGTCCTATCTAGCTAACCCTAGTTAAGTATAATGCAAGGAACGTAACTAGAGTTTAGTTAAAGTGAGAACCTGAATTTGCGGGGTATCACC
>JAUTDX010005622.1:0-32374 GCA_030844895.1 Ambrosia x helenae
TCATCAATAAAATAGTCGATTTGCGTACTCCGCCCCCCACTACTAAACGTAACCAAATGTGATTCCCTCTTCCTAAAGAACGAGTTTATAATACCCAAATCGTGAGCCACCGCAAACTCTAGAAGCTCCTACCAGGTTCATTCCTAACACCAAAACCAAAGCCCCCATGCACCAAGTGAAATCCATCGCTATCCTTGCCAATGTGACCATCAAAATCCCCCCCTATAATTATTCTTTCCTGTCTAGGTATGGCCCTCACTACTACATCCAAACAGTCCCAAAACTCTCTCTTCTCTTGATCTCCTAGGCCTGCTTGTGGTGCATAAGCACACACCACTACCACTACATCCTCGCCTAATACTAATCTTAAACACCATAATTCTATCGTTATGTCTTGTCACCTCCACCACATTTTTGTGCAAATCTGAAGCCACTAGGAAACCTACCCCATTATTATCACCACCGTCACCACCAACACATTTATTATTGCCAGTACTGCCTACTACCACACACTGGCCGCCGTTGCCACTCCATTGCATATTTGCATAGTTCATCCGTTGTAGGCAATTCCACCACACCACATTCCAGTTGTTTTTACGTACAAAGCAAAGACCATCTCGTAAAATTGGCCTCGTGGAATGTAAAGGAGGAGATCGCGTTAGTGAGGGCGTATATAGATGTCCAAAACGCACATCATCCTCCGGTTTAGGGAGAGCTTCATTTTGGCGCAAGTGTTGGTGGAATTCAATCGACTAACCGGTACAAATTACCGCACCATGGATTCGCTCGTTAGTAAGTGGGCGGATCTCTTCGCCAAATGTAGCCGATGGAACACCCACTTTGAAGCCACGATTGCGGAGCACCCTAATCTTGCTGATGATATGGCAATCCAATTCACACAAGGCAACTATGTGGCTACACACGGCATGAATTCCAACCATGTTACGGCATGATAATTGTTGCGTTAGGTTAAACTAATGTAGTTTAGTCGTTGTAATTTCTATGGTATTAATGTTTAATTTCTATTTTAATTAATTAAAATTTCTATGACATTAATGTTTAGTACATTCCTAGAATTTAAATTATCACATTCCTAAAATTTAAGTTACTACATACCTAAACTTAAATTAGGCTCCGCTTATTCACACAATGCAAGTTTTTATTTACACAACCCTATACGGCCCGTAGAGACCATTACGGGCCGTGGAGAAAAACTTTTGACCTATCTACGGGCCTTATATGTTTCCCATTGATTGACAATGATTGGTTCAGGGTCTTTATGGCCCGTATATGGGTCTTTTTGGGCCGTAGAGAGGGTTTTTTTTTTCTTAATTGTGTTGGAATGGATGTGTTAAGTTTTATTATAAAAATTAAAATAGCATAAACAACAATTTTTTTATAAATTTTTTTTGAGTTTTTATTTGAGTTTTTTATATAACTTTTTTTTTCCTTTCATATTTTAAAGGAAAAATAGCATAAACAGCAATTTTTTTATTTTTTTTTTCAATTAATATGTAACATATTGGGTCTTCTTTGTTTATGCTATTTTACCATGCTAAATTAATTCATTCAGATCAACATGCTAAATTATTATTAAGTGAATAAAACTTTTTTGCTTATGCTATTTTACTTTTTATAAAAACAAAAACTCAACACATCCATTCTAGCACAATCTAAAAAAAACCTCTACGGGCCGTAAAGGTCTATATGGCCCGTAGATATACAACCTCTACGTCTCATAAAGGACCTCTACGATCCTTTCCCAAACCATCTACGGCTCATAAAGGTCTCCACGGCCGTTTATGGGCACCATCTACGGCCCGTAGAGGCCTATACGGGCCGTAGTTATGTTTTTTTTTAAGTGTTGTTTATTAGTTTTAAGCATGTTATTTGGGTTTTTTATAATTTTTTTCATTTCTTATTATAAATGTAAAATAGCATAAACAACATTTTTTTTTCATTTAATATGTGACATATTGAGTCTTCTTTGTTTGTGTGAGCATATATTAACTAGTAGGAATCAAGAGCGTGTTCTATAAGATTGTTGCGGTTGTATTTCCGCTACTTGATATTAGATTAACACTTTATGGTTAAGATAAAGATGTCTAATTAGGTATTGAATTTGGTTACTTTTGATTGTTGCAATACTAACTTTAATCGGTTGGATAAGTCATTTCTTCAGTTTTGTTTTTAAATTTAATAGTTTTTTAGGTAGGGGGTTTTGTTCATACCGACAATTGTTTTGTTTTGAAAGTGTTTTTTTATAGATACATTGTTAATTGTTTTTTTGTTAGGTGCTACCCGATGCTTTCCTGCATGTAACTGTAAAACGTATCATTCTATTTTATATGTAAAATTGATATGTCATATTAGATTTCTCAACCCTGGGACATTCCCGGGATATAATCTAGTACTAAATTATTATTAAGTGAAAAAAAAACATTTTTTTTATGTTATTTTACTTTTTATAAAAAACTCAACACATCCATTCCAACCCAATCTAAAAAAAAAACCCTTTTACGGCCCATATAGGCCTATACGGCCCATAGACAACCCCTCTACGACCCATATAGGCCTATACGACCTGTATATGTTTGCTTTTTCAGAAAACATTTATTGCACTGACACCCTATACAGCCCGTAGACGCCTATACGGTTGTGCAAATAACATGCCTCTTAAATTATTACATACCTAAACTTAAACAAATGCATAGCTAATGAAAGAAAGAATACACAATTGACTCGGGCGAAGAGCATTAACGATCACTATCACGCTCGTCCAATCTCTCGTATCGATATCCCTCACTTTCGGGTGTCGGGCAAGACATTTCTTCATCCGAATTCATGACGTATTCGGCCATGGGATCATTTTCATAACCTTTGTCCAGTGGGTTTTGCGCTGTAGTTAGTGCGTTTTGCACTGTAGGAGTGTTACGCATAGCACCGTAATAGCATCTCCAATCCGTATCGCTGTAGTTGTAGTAGAGCCGTTGTGTAATCATATACGTAATGCAATTCTTTGTCGGCGAATCGCCAGGAAGTCGTGGCTCGTAAATTTCAAATATTGGAGGGTGTGTAGTCGGTGGGTTAAAGTAGGAGGGTTTTTCGGTGGGTGTGTTACCGGTGGGTTGTTTGTAGCTTGGTGGTTTGCGCGGGATGATCGACGACAATACGTAATTGGAAACAAATTGCCACCACCTATTTTCATTAATGTATGTAGTTGTGTAAAATTGTATGTGTGTGAAATAAAGTATATGGTGTTTATATAGTGTGGTAAAAAAATAAACCGTCAAAAAAATAATAAAACAGTAAAAAAAAATAAACGGTAAAAAAATTTGACCGTTTCATTTAAAATAATCAGTTCCACGCCCGTTAATTACAACCAGGATTACGGTCCACGGGACCTCTACTAGCACCACCAGTGACAGTGTTACCTTGCTGATAGTAAGGTACCCGTTAAACCTTCTGGTTGTGTGCCTGTCCCTCTAATATATATTTTGTTTTAGCTTGCTACCCATCAATATTCCTTAATTACCGTTGGTATGAATAAATATAACAACTTTGAACAACTCTTTTACCAATTTATATCCGTAGAATAGAACCAATAATTGTGTTAGGTGTCTCATTTGAAGTATATATAGAGAGTGAAGGTAGAAGTGGGAAGGACAACACTTGGGAGGATATTCCTACAGAAAACAACAAGAAGCAATATTTAAGCATTCATAATTTGCTCCTTTTCAAGTTTTTTCTCATCTCTTCTTCGATCAAGATCAATGCCACCGCCCTCGTCTTCGCTTGAAAATGAAGTCGAAAAAGCTCATAACCACAACGAGCCACCACAACCGAAGCCCGTTCAAAGAAAGCCTGGTGGTTGGAAGTCCATGCCTTACATTTTAGGTATGTATATCAACAGTTTTCCTCTACACGTACACAACATTTTAGAACAATTTATATGATGGTAACTTCTATTTCTTCAACTTCCATTTATTTTTTTAACTTACATGTAGGAAATGAATCTTTTGAGAGACTCGCGTCAGTTGGGTTGGTAGCTAACTTCACGTGTTTCTAATGACTATATTCCACATGAACCAAGTATCGGCGTCAAACCTAATCAACATTTGGATGGGAATCACTAATTTTGCCCCTCTCATCGGTGCCTTCATCTCGGATGCCTATGTTGGCAAGTTTTGGGTCATTGCTTCTCCTCCTTTGCTACTCTAATGGTAATATTCATTAACTTTGCTACCTTACATCAATGGTAATTAATATTATCTTTTTGCAACAAATGATATAAGTGTAATATTCCATTTCCGTTTTTAGTAAATTTTGGGGTTTGTTATACTTCTGTACTTCACGTTATTTATTTGCAAGTTAATTACGTACAACCAGATTAGTGGAGTTTTTGGTTAATCAAACAAACAGGTTGTTTGCTAGCCAGGGATCATAGGGAGTTCGAACTTGAGCAGTTGAGCTGACCTTGTTTTCATCCGGCCATTACTCCAGCGTGCGACAGTTAAACTGAGCTCGTGTGTAGGCGGTACGGTTTCCGGGAGGAAGCCGTTAACAACCCACACAACCTCCAGCGTGGACCTATTTAAGATAACATAGACTAGGGGTGTGGAGGGTCAGGGCCTGCTGTGCGGGGTATATATGACAACTTCCGAGTAGAAGAACGTTATCTTCTAAAAAAATATTAATTAGTACTATTTATTGGTCTAACATCATTTTCGCTAACTTATTGAAGATACTCGTGTAGTCATAATCATTTTTATTATAACAAACAAGCAATCAAACATGGATGAAACATGTAAGACACTTATACAAAAAAATCATTTACATGTAAAAATTTCACTTTTACCAAATCTTTTCATAATTTTTGCATATAAACATATGTAGAAGCTGTTAATAAAATTAAAAAAAATTGAAAAGAATGCTAAAACCAGTTAAAAAAAATCTTCTTTTTTTACAACTTTTTTATTTGAATGGTTTTTATATGTGGTCTCCAATGAACCTCTCACTTGCAATCAGCTTAACGTGTTTAAACGTGTAATTATGTTAACATTATAGTAATAATTAGTATTACTCTACTTTATTTTTTTAGTGCAGTTACTGTAGCTCAAAATTGTAGAGTAATAACAATTAATTTGGTTATGTATATGTTGATTAGGCTAATTTATTGTATCGGATCTCACCTCCCATATCATGAAAAGTAAACATGATGTCATTCCTATCATGATAAAAAGATTATCATCTGGATTTGTTCTGAAGAAGTAAATAAGGAGAAAAGCTTAGCGTGGTCACCCACTAGACCACTATATGTGCAAAAAGTGTAACATGAGTTTAATTTGGACACGTCGTGGCCCATTTAATGGTGAAAGTGATGCATGCTTTTGCTGGTTTTATTGGTCGAACAAGTTATAGAAAAGTAGATATTTAAGGACATATAATATTTGATTGTCTGATTGTACTCAAAACTTGACCTATCTTCATCTGGATCGAGCTCCTAATTATTTTATTTGCCTTCGATTATGCACATGAATGTTAGATTTATCTAAAGCCTAACTTCCTAATTATTTGTTGTTGCATTTAGGTTAGTACTCCAATATTTAGTTTCAAATATGTTTCATTAGACTACTGGGTGTGGAGAGGGGTGGCATTTTCATGATGGGCCGTCACGTAGGCGTTACGTAGGAGTGGGAGGAGAGGCATCTTGATGATGGGCCTCAAGGGGGTGGTGTGCACTATGATGACGGGCCTCCTCATTGGTCAGAATTATTAAAAATAATAAAAAAATCAATTAAAAAACAGATAAGTGGCACGGCATCAACGGCAAAAATATGCCACTCTTGCCGCCCCTCCACCTATGCCGCCCCTGGGGGGTGGTGTAGCGAGGCCCGACAAATCGATGCCTCCCCTATGCCGCCCCCCATACCCTCTAGTCTTAAGAAAGCCATTTACTTGTACATTTAGATTTACATTTACATATATTGACATTGACATTTCATTTAAAGCTAAAAGTAAATCATCAATTAACCTAGCTATTGTTTATGTAGGGAATGATAACCATGACCTTAATAGTGGCATTACCAAAGTTGCACCCACCATCATGTGCACCCAACAAGCCTCACTCAACCAATGTCAAGGTCCAACCACTAGACAGTTTGGCATCTTAGCCTTAGCCCTTGGGTTCCTATCCATAGGCAGGGTGGGATAAGACCCTGCAGTCTGCCGTTTGGTGTGGACCAGTTTGACCAACCACCGATGAAGGTAGGAAAGGCATCACGAGCTTCTTCAATTGGTATTACACCACATTCACCGTCATCGTGCTCATAGCCATGACCCTTGTGGTCTACATCCAAAACTCGGTCAGTTGGGTCTTAGGGTTCGCTATCCCAACCATTCTCATGGCATGCTCCATTGTGTTGTTCTTTGTGGGGACTAAAATGTACATTTACGTCAAACCGGAGGTAGTATTTTCTCAGGAATCGCGCAAACACTCGTCGCGGCTTACAAAAAACGTAATCTTGAAGTTGAAAAAGCAAGGCTATATGATCCGCCTAATAATAAAGGAACATATGAAGTCCCAAAGATGCCTCTAACTAATCGGTTTAGGTAACTTATTTAAATTCATATGTTAAATATATATACTCAATATAATTATATGTATTAAGTTTAACTAACATTATTTTTTTTTCATGAACTAATCTAGGTTCTTGAACAAAGCAGCTATAATATTGGATGGTGAAACAAACACAGACGGATCGCGAGTAAGCTATTGGAACTTGGCAAGCATACAACAAGTTGAAGAAGTAAAATGCCTAATAAAAGTTATTCCCATATTAGTTTCGGGTGTTATTTGTTTCACAGCAATAATCCAACAAGGGACATTCACAGTGTCACAAGCCTTAAAAATGGACCGTCATCTAGGTCCACACTTTGAGATACCAGCAGGGTCAATAGGTGTCATATCCATGATCACCATTGGGATATGGCTTCCTATCTATGACAGGATCATTGTCCCATCTCTTCGAAAAATTACAAAAATAGAGAGTGGGATAACACTTCTCCAACGTATTGGAATTGGTATCGTTTTTTCTATCTTAGCCATGATTGTTGCTGCATTGGTTGAGAAAAAGAGGCGCGGTTCAGCAACTTATCACAATCGACCAGATGGGCTGGCACCCTTATCGGTCATGTGGCTCGCGCCACAACTTATATTGATGGCATTTGCCGAGGCATTTAACATTCTTGGACAATTGGAGTTTTATTATAAAGAGTTCCCGGATGACATGAAAAGTGTGGCTAACGCGATGTTCTTTGTGACGGTGGGGTCGCAAATTATGTGAGTAGTGCATTAGTTACTACGGTGCATAAGATGAGTGGAAAACATGGACGACCGGATTGGTTAACCCCGATATCAATGCAGGCAAAGTTGATTACTTTTATTACGTGATAGCTGGATTAGGGGTGTTGAATTTGGGCTACTATCTTTTTGTTGCATCTCAATATCAATACAAGGAAAAGATCCAAGATAATGAGGAAGAATTCCAGTTGGATATCGAGTTGAATTCATCTAAAATATGAGGTCACTTTGCTTTCTTTGTAGAGATCAATACAATATAGTATATGTTATAGTGTATATCAAATTGTAATAAAACGAGAGATAAATTATATGGTTATAGTTATGGTTATGGTTAATTATTTAACGTATGCATATTGTGCACCCAAGGTACCCACTAGTCTGAATTGACCTGATATTGCCTCTTAAAAGAGTTAATTATTGAAGACTGGGACATATATATGATTGATAATTTTATCTATCTTTTAATATGTGTGGCATGAGTTGCATGTTTTGAGTCTTCTAGAATCGTTTAAATACCATGTGATGTCTGAAAAGTTAAAAAGGTACAATCCCTATTCAACGCATGATAAAATCATATCTAAATAAGAAGATACTCGATCAAAAAGTTAACTATCACTCCTATTATTTTTCTTATTACATATTTGAGAAATTTCGCTTTTTTTTTAAGTTAAGATGATTAAAACTATTTAAAATGAGTAAAGTAGTAAATTACATAGACCATGGTTTAGCCATTTTGGTAACTATATATTAAAGGGTGTAACAATTAAGGTGTCGTAACAAGGTTGCGGTTGACAAATTTGTGTAAATGTAAAGGTAGGATTAGAGAGTCTATGAGCCATTAAAAAAATTATATTTTTTCCCTATATTCCAGCATGATTGTACATTGAATGCTATGATTCGTAATAAATTCATGAACCATGCACCCCAACCCTACTTGATCCAATAACCCCTCACATTTTCTTCATTTGCTGCTCGGACAATCCTTCTAGTGACTATTGAATTTCAGGTGACTACTGAATCACCCCGATCCTCAAACCCTTCATTTTTAACTTGATATTAAAACACTTCCAAAGATTCAAAGAAAAAAAGGTGTTAGCTAAGGGTGTGTTTGGGTTGAAGAACGTTTTGAAATTGGAATTTGTATAGCCATTAAAATTTGAGGGATATTGGATCTAAAATTCAAACATTTCAATAAAAATTGCAATCTCAATTCTCTTCTTATTGTGACTTGTTCATAAAAAATTGGAATCTATCACTCGAACTCCCATCCCCACCTTACAGGTAGGGATGACAATCAAACCCGAACCAGATAGGTTAACCCGAAACCCGACACATTTGGGACAGGGTTAAGGGTCGGGTAATCGGGTATGGGTTCGAGTATGGGATTTGTTTTATTTTTTTCGCGGGTTTGGGATGGGGTCAGGATTTGTTGATATACCCATTTATCCGACCCGATTACCCGATAAAGTATACCCATTTACTGATTAGATACCCGATATAATTTCTTATATATCTTTTTAAATAAGTATGCATAATATATCTAATTTTCCATCTAAATTGTGATCTTGTGATAAAAAAACACTACTAATTAGTGTGTACTATCTGTTATCTATCTATGTCTTTTAGTGTTTTTATATGATTTAAGTACTTATATTTATACATTTCAATCATTTAGATACACATTTAATAATGCTAAATATATGGGTTGATAGTTACATAATAGATACCCAATGGGTTTTAGCCAGAGATACTCAATGGGTAAGTTTTAAAAATTATCGGGTTTACCGAAACCCACGGGTATACCCGATGGGTAACTACCCGATACAAACCCGATTGGTTTTGGGACGGGTTTAGGACAAGCATAACTAATCGGATATGGGGTTGAGATTACGTAAACTCGTCCCAAACCCGACCCATTGCCATCCCCACTTACCGACAATCTGACCTGACTGCCAATTTGGTTGAGGATCGCTATTGGCCATCCCAACCACATCTCGATCCAACCGCCCTCCTCGACCCCCATCGCATCGAAACGACCTGACTTAACCGCATGCCTCAACCACAATCACCACGACCTGAACCTCAAACCCATATTCCGCATAGCTGACCCCAAACTGCCTACCCAAACCTACCCTTGCCTTCTGCCTGAGTGACCCCTACCAGATCCGACAATTTTGAATCAAATGACCCTACCAGATCCTTCACTTCTGACCCACACCACTAATCAAACCCAAGCTAATATGGGCCATCGAATTTGACCCGACTAGCCCACCTTACCCCAACTGACATGGACCGTTAAACTTCCCTGATTTGGTACCGCCGACCCGGCCAACATTCCTGACTTGCAACGCCGACCCTAACCGACCAAAATCCATTGAACTGACTTGACCCACTCGGCCGATCGACCCCTAGTCCATGCCCCGCACTGCCATCCCGAACCGATCGACTTCAAGATACTAAAGTGACCTGAACTGTCGCCCTGAACCGACCTTCAAACACTGAACTGACCTTGAACTGTTGACCTGACCTCGACCTAAATTGACATGTGTTTATAAATTTATGACTTGATTTTGTGGAAAACCAATGGGTGCACTTGCCCTAACGTGACATTTTAACTGATAATATCATATCGTGCTTATAAATTTAAGACTGGATTTTCTGTAAAAATCAACTAGAATTGACAAATGATTATATACACTCTAAGCCATGTAAGTTTTTAACGTCGTTGGTGGAGACATAAAGTTTAGGAAAGCTTGGGATCAATGGCCTAGACTATCTTGTAAGATTTATTTATGGAAGGATATCCTGACAATTATAATCCAACTTTGCTCATTTGTAGCTTTTTTTTCTCATTGAAAACTAAAAAGCTTTTTCATTGCTGATTTGCCTTGTTAAATTTCTTTATAGAGTTAACTGCAATTTGAGTCCCTGTGGTTTACTGGAGCTGGCACCTTGCACCTATTTTCGAAACCTTTTGCACTCTGAGCCACTATACTTGTATTTTCTTGCATTTTGAGCCCAACCGTTAAGTCTCCATCCACTTAAACGTTAAAAAAGGGCAGAGTTACTAAAATACCCATACCCAATCTTCCCCATTAAACCATTTGAGCCCTAATTGTTTCCCCAATTTGTCTCTGCACCTAATCGATCGTTCCAAGTTCAATAATCGAAGCATCATTCCAAGTTCAATGATCGAAGCATCCTTCCAAGTTCAATAATCGAAGCATCCTTCCAAGTTGTTCACGAAGGTAACAGCTTCTTTATTAATCCAGCTTGTGTCTGCAAATGTTATATAAGTTGCTTCTTTATATAATGTAAATTCACTTCATCACAATTAATATCTTGATGGGTCTGCCATTTAGCCGTTATTTACATTATATATAATAGAGTACTCTATATAATAAGTTAATATAGTCATGGAATGTTTGCTATAATCTGTTGATGTTTGTTATTTACATGGAATATTTGTTACTCTCAATTGAGCCTCATTATTTATAGGGTCAAATATCAAACTTGCTGCTACAATAGAGTCTGATTACAGAGCTTGTAATGTCGTATTGTTCGTCGTCTGTGAGTTCACGAAGGTTCGATATGGCCGATGAGTTGTACCAATGTGGTGCACCTACATGTTATCGCATTTCTAGGACACGAGAAAACCCCGGACGTCGATTTCTGTTTTGTGTAAGTTTTTTTTTTACCAACATGTGTATTGTATTGTGATTTGTTTTCTTGTTTAAGTAGTTCGTCGACTAACCACAAAAGATACTGCATAAATGAACAGAAGGGCAAGATGTGATAAAATGGGCTGATAATCTCGACTGTCCAAGATGTGAAAGGTTGATTCCCGCTTTGGTAAGGAGTCTCAACGACAAGGAGGAAGAAGCGAAGGCAACGACCAAGGAAGTGTGGAAACTGAAGAATGCAATAGGAATTTTAGTGATGTCGTTTGTTGTTTATGTACTTCACCCTTGAAATATGTTGTAGTTTAGATTTAGCTTTGTGAGCAAGTGTTGAAATGAGTTGTAGTCAAATGTGTTGTAGTTGTTGTTGACTGCATATTATAACAGTGGGATCATTTGACCCATATTAATGACAAGTCTTTGTATTGCGTTTTATAACAAGTCCTTGTATGCATATTATAACAGTGGATTCTATGTAGAATGACATATCAAAGACCATGAAACAGTGGGTCTTATGTAGTTAACAGTGGGTCTTTGTACTGCATTTTATAACAAGTATTTGACCCATGAAACAATATATAGATTAACTGTTTATTATGTAGAATGACATATCCATATTATATTCAACAATCCCATACCCATATTATATTCAAAGACAAACAATTCCACATTCTGTACAATCACACCATGACCAACAATTCCACATTCTTAAACAAAGACAAAAAAAAAGTCAACAATTCCATTCTGTACAAAAAAAGTCAAACATGCCATTTTGAAACAAATGTCAAACAAGCGATTCTAAAAAAAAGTCAAACAAGCGATTTTCAAAAAAAAATCAAACAAGCGATTCTAAAAAAAAGTTAAACAAGCGATTCTCAAAACAAACTCAAACAAGCGATTCTCAAAAAAAACTCAAAAAGCGATTCACTGAGTTGCATTTTGGCTTGGTCCTGGGGCACTTTGGGTTGCATTTTGTGTTTCTTGAAATTGTCTGTCTTTTTCCTTTTGTTTTTCCACTCCCACCTTGACCCTTGCAACTCCTTGAATTGTGACCCTTATTCCCACACTTGCCACATGTAGTTGTGTTCCCGTTTCTTGTCATTTTTCCCTTAGATGAGAACGCTTCTTGGACTTCTTCAATTGACCTTTTCCTCAATTTTTTGGGTCTTCCAATCTGTACAATATCCATAAACAACACATAAGACTAACATAACATATGCATAACAAAAGTCAAACAAGCGATGCAATCCTAACCTGCTTGTGATGTTTAGGTGGTATCAGCTTTGTTGGACATTTTGAAGGAGTCCAGTAATCAGGTCCTGTGATTGGTTCAATAACATTCATGTACACTTTCTTCTAGGTATCTAACCAATACACTTCAGACACCCAATTTTCAGGGATCCCAGCCCTTATGCCATTATTGGTCATGTCCCAAATGGCAGCTACTGCATGCTTGCAGGGCATACCAGTCAATTCCCACTTTCTGCATGAGCATGCTTGCAGGGCATACCAGTCTAACCCTGTTCATCCTCTTTGTGACCTTTCTTAAAACAGTTTCCTCGTCATCATTACTATCATAGTTTTCATCATCAACGGTGAGAGCTTCATTAAAAGCATCATCATTATCACTAGACGCATCATCTTCTTCAACTAAATAATCAATATTGGCCCTAAAATTACTCATGTCCACCATGGGTTCTTCAACAATATTCTCTTCATCCACCACGTCCACTACGGGTTCAAACACAACATTCTCTTGATCCACCTCATAAGTAGGATCAATGGCTTCTATCCCATCTAGATACATTGAATTCATAAACACCCGTGAGTGCCAGTGTTCTACATATATCTCAATAACCTTATAACCCTTTTTAACATTATGCAACATGCTTTCAAAATCATTGTCATTAACCAAAGACTTAAGACCAAAATCCAAAGAAACATAAGGTTCCTTATAATGAAAATAATAGACCATGTCAACTGCATATCCAAATCCCTTGAGTATTTCTTCAAGTTTATTGATTCCAACATCATCAACATCAACAAAATCAATGTAATTTGACTTACCATGGATATATTCTCTACCCGGATAATCAGAAAACTCCCCACCATGAAATTTTTTTAAGGAGAACAGATTCTCAATATCACCTGTCAACAAAATCATATACATCCTTAACATTTGCGATTGTATTGAAATCTTTTTAAGCAAAAAACGGTTTATAAATTTACTGTACATGATGTTTGGGTTAAATGCATCACCATCCTTACGAATCCTACACATATGCGACTCCATTACTGTAGCAGGTTAGGGTTAGTTTGAAAGATTAGGGGTTTGATAATCAGTTGTTAAGGTTGAACGATTAGTCTAGCTTGTAGGGTTTTCTTTAATTAAACAGTAGTAAAAGAAGAGGATTAATGTGAAGAATTACAAATTTGCCCTTTTTTAACGTTTAAGTGGATGGAGACTTAACGGTTGGGCTCAAAATGCAAGAAAATACAAGTATAGTGGCTCAGAGTGCAAAAGGTTTCGAAAATGGGTGCAAGGTGCCAGCTCCAATAAACCACAGGGACTCAAATTGCAGTTAACTCTTCTTTATAACTTTATCAGATAAGATTAAGGAGGGAAGATTAAGATGGTTTGGGCATGTGAGGAGGAGGGATTTGACGGCCCCAGTTAGAGTAGTGGAAACCACCAATGTAGAGGGAAAGAGATGCAGAGGGAGACCCAAATTGACTTGGGATGAGCGGATTAGGCATGACTTAGTAGAGATGCACCTCTCAGAGGACATGGTCGAGGATAGGGGTTCGTGGAGGCACAAGATTAAGGTTAATGACTATTAGGGAGGGTTTGGTTGTACCGCAGCGGGGTTCTAGGAGATTAGACCTTTTCTTTCGCCGGTAGGAGACATATAAGGGTGACTTGATTTGGGTGTTTTTGAGTTATGTTGTTTGTATTGCATATATATCTTTTTTACTTCGTGACACTTTCAATGTTTCTCTAAATTCAATAGTCCTTGATTTGTTTTAAGTGTTGTTTGCTTGTCGATTGTATGTTGTCGAGCCGGGGGTCTCTCTGGAAGCAGCCTCTCTATCTGCAAGGATAGAGGAAAGGTTTGCCGACATCTCACCCTCCCCAGACCCTACTCTTAGCCTTGCTAATTGTGGGATTTACTGGGTAAGGTTGTTGTTGTTGTTGTTGTTTCTTCTTTATAACTTCCCATTCAAATTCCTTACCAATTAAACACATGAACAATTTAATTGAGATTTCAATCCCACAAATTATGTGGCACACTCCACCCAGGCCGGGGCACTTACAGTGACCAGTTGGCGCAAACTTAAAGCGGAAACGTAATCTCATTACATAACTTAAGTATTTATTACAAGTCAAACTAACAAAAGTACCCCAAAGTCACACAAAGCTTAACACTAACATTGCAAACATCTGCAGTCTTCCAACTCTCAGCTATTATCTCCCAGCACTTATATCCTCAACCTGAGATACATGCTCGAAAAATAAAAATACGTCAGCACACAGCTGGTGAGCCACATAAACTGACTTATCAGTAAAAACAACCACATAAACATTTTATTGATCAAGTATGAGCTCATTGCATGTCACCATAATCATATATCCGGACTAAGCATTATATATTCACACCTACAGCCTCAAAACCCGTAACAAGGCCTGTAAGTGTATGTCCACGCCTGGAATTTTTACTTTTTTATTTGAACTTCACTTTTATTTAAACTGATATTTTTACTTTTAGAATGTCTGCTTCGAGTGAAGATCAACAAGTGTTTGAGTGCTTCAGAAAGATATTGGAAGATGTCGTTATGTTTGATCATTAGATCACGGAAAAACGTAATGCATTAATAGAAAAGGTGGCTAGCATTCGTTAAACACAAGCAGAATTGCAAGCAGCCATTGACACGCTTCATGCACGTTATGAAGATTCGAATGATGTAAAAAAATAGAATAGAATTAAATGTATTACGCCTTTAAAACGTTGATTGTAAATGTCATGTTATATTAGTATATAATCAATGGTACGTTAAGTTCTAAATGGATTGATTGTAACTTTTGCACTATGTTAATATACAATCAGTCGTGTACAATTTGTCTCTTTTTACTTTCTTGAGTATTTAGGGTGTTTACCATATTTTGACGCACTTGCAGGAAATCGGGAGGCTTAATAATAGTCGAAAAAAATCAAAATGCTATCTTTTTATTTTAATGTAACTTAGATCCGATTAAAGTAAAAAAAAAATTGTAATCTTATAGTTTTTAAATTCCTTTCGTTTTCATTTGAACATCTACAAGTGTGTACACGTGAACGGAAATAACGTCAAGTGAATCATCAAGTAGTTATGAATGGTAGTTAAAGACAAAACATCCTTTTCTATCTTGATGGTACCGCAAAAGTCCACTATTCCATGATGCATATTGATCACATAAAGTGCTACACCATCCAAGTCCATGTCGACTAGCTTTGAGTGCACATTTTTGTTTCTTAAATTATATTTTAATTTTAATCTAATGTCATTCTTCCTAAGACTGTGGGGTGTGGCTCGGGAAAGAAGCTCGGGGAGTTGACCTGGAGGGCTTCCCCGAAGGGGAACACCGCCCCCCCCCCCCCCCTCTCCATGTTCGGTGTGCTCGGGAGATTTATCCCGCTCTCCCCGTCCCCTCCTCTCTATCTCTCTCTTCATTCCTCTCTCTCTCTCCTCTCTCTTTCTATGCTGAGTCATGTTCGGTGGTGGGGGACCTTCGGGACCACACCCCACAGTCTAAGTGTTGTCTTAAACAAACTCCTATTTTTAGTAGAAAAAATAAAAAATGTTATATATTTTTTAAAGGTGTGTAACACATAACAATGACTTACTTGATCAATAAATAAACAATTATCACATAATGCTATACTATTCTATTCTGATTATACACAGTTATATAAACGTATATATGCATTCTAAAATGAATTTTTAAATAAATGGCAAAAATTTTATAAAGTTTCTATCCTAAACTAAAAGACGATATGGATGTGAAAGTTAGATATTTTTGTTTTTATCATTAGTGCCCGTATGGGCTTTATACGAATTTTCAATTTACAGTCAATATGTACACTAAAAGCAAAATCACTATATATTATTCGAATTTGAGTTCTTCTAAAGAAGTCAAGTAAAAAAAATATAACTAGGATAAAGGATTTTTTGGGTTCATTCAGTTATATATTTCTAGTTCCAACTAAACCAGAATATGTATATGATTACATTTTCGAGCATTTTCGGACTTTTGCAAAAAGAAATGTACGTTGAATACATATAACAAGATGAAACTTTAAGAAATATTCTGGTTTAGTTGGCACAAGCCTTTGATATTTTCTAACAATGGTATACAATATACACAATTTGTTGCAACTTTTTAATCATTTTGTTATTTTATATATGTATATGTGTTCGGTTGTATTATGAAATGAAAACCTACCCGTTATATTTATTAATTATACAATGGCAAGGTACTTGTGTGATTTGGCGGGGAACAGACACTTTAAGAGTGTATATAGTTCGGTGCGGTTCGGTAATTAGTCTGAACCAATGTTTTCAAGACCAGATTGGACGTCGATTCGGATACCCCAGCGATTCCCGGTTCAAGTAGTCGGACCGGTCCAACCGGGTCAATGAACCGGTCAAAAAAGTCAACAAAAATTCAAAATTTTTATCAATTTCCGGGTCAACCTTGTCAAAATCGGTCCAACCGGTCCGATTTCTGGTTCAACCGGTCGGTTCATCGAAAAAATCCGATTCAGGCGCACTCTGATCGAATCATGCGATTTGGATCGGCCGGGGGTCCGATTCCCGGTTCAACCAGCCGGTCCGATCCGGTTTCCAAAACACTGGTCTGAACTGATACTAAAGTCACTAGATAATCGATCTTATTAACCAATCTGTTAATTGGTTCAGTTTATTGTGTAAAGATTATCGGTTTTTAATTCCGTTCAGTTAATTTTTGTTATTAACCAAAACTAAACTTTGGCTAAAATTTTTGCTTAGAACTATATGAGATGGGTGTATAAATAAATGAAATGAAGGTTTAAAAGTTAAGAATACATTAATATAAATTTTTCGTTTTTTGTTTACTTAATTTCAGTTAACTAAGGGTACGAAAAAACCGATAACCGATTTTAAGTTAATTCGGTTTTTTTGGTTAATTCAGTGTTAAGTTGATTTGGTTTCGTCTGTTTTTAGTTATTTCTGATCCATAGATATTATTAATCACGTAATACTTCAATTTTTTAAAACTAAAAACTAATAGTAATACTATACTCAAATGAAACAAAATATGATGTATTTTTTAAAGTATATATTAACCTACTAAAAAGTTATAGCCGTTGAGAGAAGTGTAATTAAAATATGGTATTAAAGTATTTGAAAGATTATTTTGCCCCCACTTTAAAATTGTATCTTATACATTAAATGAATTTTTTTTAACTTTTGGGTGTCTTAAAATATCGTATAGATACAGATAGATACAGATAGATGAAAGTGTTGAATTGTTGATTTTGATTTTGGATTGGCATTATGGCATATATGGATATGGTAGTTATATACAAGTTAGACTAAATTGTCGTACAAAGTCTCAAATAGTAATTTCATGAGAGTGAGATCTAATATCTATCAATCTTCGTAATCAATGACGATTTTATGACAAGTCTTTCGTTTTGTTTTCCTTCTTTGAAAGACAACTATAGATGCTACTTAAATCTCCACCAAATGTTAATGTCTTCAATCACTAGGCTCTTTGGTGTTGACCATTTGAATCTTACTTCCAATGTAAAGACACTACGAGATATCACAACAACATTACACTGAATGAACCCATTTTAATAAATTTGTTTCACTACAATGACATGTTTTAACATAATCCATTTTGGTCGGAACAAGTTTTGACACGGCCTTCTTTTAGCGTTAGCGTTAGCGAACCGGCCTATGCCGTTTTGCCGAGCTTAAGGCATACCATACCCATCAATCTTAAAGGGCACTACACTAGATCCATAACCTTGCACTACCCAAGATGAACCCTTCTATTCAAGGGGCCCATTAATCCATTACTTCGTAAGACTAATCATAAAGTCGCCCAATGAGGCTTCCTATGCGTACGAAGTACCCATCCCCATGAGATCCTGAATAAGCCTATGAACTACATCAATGTCATGTATCTATGTGACAACATTTACAATTAGTTTGACTTTGCAATTTTCTTCTCCGAACACTTTTGGACTTATTTTTCCACTTCCCATACTTCGTATCTACCCCCCCCCCCCCCCCCCCCCCCTTGAAAAGTAAACTTCATTAAAAACGGACCAACCCATACTTCATATCTATATTTTGGGCGATAGGGCGTGGTCTAAATATCTGTTGGAGAGTTAAATGTTGTAGGCCACACATTACTATTGATCATTTACTTCTATAGAGTTTATTCAAATTCATTTAAAAATAAAACTCAATTGTTTCAAAAAATTATGCAAACCAACCATATCTTTTTATTAAGTTTTGATACCCAATTTAGATATGATATCTGAAATGGATGTAATAAGATTCATTATACATATTTTAGCAAACCATCAATATTCATTAATTACCCTCGAAATGTGACATATCATTGTTCATTTATTCAAACCAATAAATATAACAACTTAGTATACCAATTTTACCTATATATTTTGGTCCACAGAAACAATAATTGTGTTATCTGCCTAATGGAAAGTATATATAGACGGTGAAGTAGAAGTGTAAAGGATACATAACACTTGTGAGCATACATATGCCTTAAGAAAACATCAAGAAGCAGCAATTAAGCATTCACTTGACCACTGCAAGTGTTTTCCATCTCTTCTTCAAGATCAATGTCACCACCGTCGTCTTTGGTGGAAAATGAAGTCGGAAAAGCTCATCACCACCATGAGCCACCACAACCAAAGGTTGTCCAACGAAAGCCTGGTGGATGGAAGTCCATGCCTTATATTTTAGGTAATAATATTATTAACTTCCCTTCAACAAAACTTATATTTTCTTGTTTGGATACATTCATTTCACCACTTTTTCATCTAATTTTTTTTTAAAACACAAATTATGTATAGGAAATGAATCTTTTGAGAGACTCGCGTCAGTTGGGTTACTAGCTAACTTCACAGTGTTTCTAATGACGATATTCCATATGAACCAAGTATCAGCGTCAAACCTAATCAACATTTGGTATGGAATTAACAATTTTGCCCCTTTGATCGGAGCCTTCATCTCGGATGCCTATGTTGGCAAGTTTTGGGTCATCGCCTTCTCCTCCTTTGCTACACTTATGGTAATTTTCATCAACTTAGCTAACTTGCATACACCAATGATAATATTATCATTTTGCAACTAATGGTAATATTCGAATTCCCTTTGTAGTAATTTTTGGGGTTTGTTACATCAAGTGCAATACTTCACGTTATTTATTTCGATTATTACGTACAACCAATTCGGTTGGACTTTTGATTTATTATATAAACGACAAAGTCGTTTGCCACTCATGTTAGTACCATATACTCATTGGATCTACTGTCACTTTAGCTCAAATTTATTGACCATGTACCCGTCTAGTCGTCATCGTCTAAGCAATCATGTTATTTTATTTTGTTTATTAACAATTTATATTTTTTATCTATATATGTTTTTTATATGCGTGATATATAATAATTACGGACTGGTATTACATGTGTTTTCAGGTAAATAAATCCTTTAAAACGTGTAAAATGTTATAAAAAAAAAACTTTTTATATATGTATATATGAAAGTAAACATGATGTCATTTCTATCATGATTAAAAGATTAGGAGAAAGGTTTAGCTTGGTCATCCACTATAAGTCCAAAAGGTGTAATATCTGGATGGCATTGAATGTCATGAACGATGAAAGTGAGGTATGATTTTGCTGGTTTTATTTTATGTTTTGTCTGGCCGAAAAAGCTATAATTAAACATATATAAAGATTCAAGAACAAATTATTTGATTGTTCAGGTTCGGTACTTTAATTTATGAGTTTATTGATTTAATAAAAATACATAAATCATAATGACTAAAATACACGATATATAGATAAACAATTTTTAGACTGTTAACATTAATATAAATACTCGTATTCTAACCATAATCTTAAATAATTAACTCTATTGTTAATCCAGGGAATGGTAACCATGACTTTGATAGTAGCATTACCAAAATTGCACCCACCATCTTGTGCTCACCAACAAACCCTACTCAACCAATGTCAAGGTCCAACTACTAGACAATTTGGTTTCTTGGCCTTAGCCCTCGGGTTCCTGTCTGTAGGAACAGGTGGGATAAGGCCCTGCAGTCTGCCATTTGGCGTGGACCAGTTTGACCCAACCACTGATGAAGGTAAGAAAGGAATCGATAGCTTCTTCAATTGGTACTACACCACTTTTACTATCATCATGCTCATAGCAATGACCGTCGTCGTGTACATCCAAGACTCGGTGAGTTGGGTCTTGGGGTTCGGTATCCCAACAATACTCATGGCATGCTCCATTGTGTTGTTCTTTGTGGGTACTAAAAAGTACATTTACGTCAAACCCGAAGGCAGTATTTTCTCTGGGATGGCGCAAACGCTTGTTGCGGCTTACAAGAAACGTAATCTTGAAGTTGAAAAGACTATGCTATATGATCCACCAATTACTAAAGGAACATACCAAATTCAAAAGTTGCCTCTAACACATCAGTTTAGGTAAGTTATTTAAATTCAAATATGTCTACTTCATATAGTTATATTAATTAATTTATAACTATCAACTAAAGTTTATTATTTTTCTACTCACTTAATCTAGGTACTTGAACAAAGCAGCTATAATATTAGATGGTGAAACAAACCCTGATGGATCTAGAATAAGTTCTTGGAACTTGGCAAGTATACAACAAATTGAGGAAGTCAAATGCCTAATAAAAGTTATTCCTATATTAGTCTCGGGTATTATATGTTTCACAGCATTAATCCAACAATGGACATTCACAGTGTCACAAGCCTTAAAAATGGACCGTCATCTAGGTCCACACTTTCAAATACCAGCAGGGTCAATAGGTGTCATATCCATGATCACCATTGGGATATGGCTTCCTATCTATGACAGGATCATCGTCCCATTTCTTCGAAAAATAACAAAAATAGAAAGTGGGATAACTCTCCTCCAACGTATTGGAATTGGTATTGTTTTTTCTATCTTGGCAATGATTGTTGCGGCAATGGTTGAGAAAAAGAGGCGCGGTTCAGCAACTTATCACAATCGACCAGATGGGCTGGCACCCTTATCGGTCATGTGGCTGGCACCACAACTTATATTGATGGCATTTGCCGAGGTTTTTAACCTTCTTGGCCAAATAGAATTTTACTATAAGGAGTTCCGGATAACATGAAAAGTATGGGTACCGCGATGTTCTGTGTGATGGCTGGCGCGGCAAATTATTTGAGTAGTGCATTAGTTACTACGGTGCATAAGGTGACTGGAAAACATGGACAACCGAATTGGTTAGCCGCGGATATCAACGCAGGCAGAGTCGATTACTTTTATTATGTTATAGCTGGATTAGGGGTGTTGAATATGGGCTATTATCTTATAGTCTCATCTCAATATCAATACAAGAAAAAGATTCAAGGTAATGAGAAGAATCCGAGTTGGATATTGAGTTAAATGCATCAAAGAAATGATATTATGGTGCTTTGTAGAGATTGGTACAAGAGTATATGTTATAGTATCTAATTTTAATAAAACATGAGATGATCAATATGGTTGTAGTTATTATTTAATGTGTGTATGGTGCATCGATTTAAAGTTGATGTAATTTTGCTTATGAAAATAGAATATAGTAATTTCGTAAATATTAAATAGTATGCATGTTTGTTGTGTTATATAAGATACTCGTGTACGTAGTAGGATGATATCATAATTTTATTGTAAATTTTGAGAATTTAAAGATCAATTGCAGTTAAAATGACTGTTAAATTATTATTATACTAGTTTTGTTAAAAAAAAATATATAATAAAAAAAGGTAAGATGATCACTTCACAGTAACGTAAGAATCGAATGTTATGACAAGAACAAAAAAAATAGAATAAAACAAAAACTAGAATATTAAAACAATTGTATAATTTAGTCTACTAACCAAAATATACTGTATAAAGCTCAATAATTTCTATATTTGTTATATTTCAAATTAATACATTACATCATATAATTTTATTCTTTTAATATTTGTGGTATGTGTAGGTCGACCTCTTTATGGCAAGTGACATTGTGCTTGCAAGTTTTGTTTTGTTTTCCTGGAAACTTTTAAAAATCGTGTGATATGTGGCTCCACCACAAGTCACGTCTAAACTTCTAAGAAAGTTAAAAAGTTACAATTAATCGCTATGTTGGCAAATTTTGGTTCATCGACATCTCCATCTTGTTTAGTTTTTGTGGCAATTTTCATCAACTTCGCAAGCTTGCATACACCAAGGATTATGCGACAAAGGTTTAGCTTTTTCATCCACTATATGTACGTCCAAAAAGTGTAAATGAATACTAATGGCCATGAGCGATGCGAAGTTATAAAAAATATAAAGATTTCAGAATAACTTATTCGATTTTTTAGGTTGGGACACTTATTGTTTGATTTACAATTTTTAACATGAACTATAAATGTAACATCATGCACCTCTCATTATCAATATTGTCCGCTTTACTCCCTATGGGTTGCTCATCCAGAAGCTCACGTATTTGTTTTTGGTTGTCTCGGTGGATATTTCCCAGGAGGTCACCCATTGGCCATCCTAGTACTACTACAATCTAAGCACGCTTAACTGTGGAGTTTTCATGTGTTCCACAGTCAAACTAAGCCCAAAACACGTTAGTGAATTAAGAAACACGGATTACTTATAAATCAAGGATCTCTTCTGTCCACGGTCGATGTGAGATTTGCCTAATATGTTACACATTGGTCCATGTTAATCTTCTCAGTTGTCGGTACTATTGCAATAACATGGTATTTCATTATATATACTCACCATATTTGTGAAGTTTCAGCTGAGAGCTAATGGTGTCTACTGAAAACAGATATCCCAACATTAATTTTTTTTTTGTGTGTGTATAAACTCCTTGAAGGAGTGATAAAGTGAAAATAGTGACTATAAGAGTACTTGTGACAGTAAGTATATAGAATTTATTAAAAGTTTCTAAAAAATACAATAGCTAAATTACTTACCAATGAATTCATATGTTTCAGAAGACCGTATACCATCTTGACAATGTGTAGTACACCAATTAAGAAAACCATAAAACAAAATTTCAATGAAGCTTAAGTTCCAAACAAAAAGAACATCTTCTATTTGATAGTTTAAAGCATAATAAAAAAATCAATGATTAAGATCCAACTATGTAACCCTCCCATCACTAAAGCCAACCATCCACATATTTCCATAATACCAAGTCAGATTAACAGATTTGTGGGAACACTCTGTGGAAAACAACAACGATGACACCTCCCATGACCCATAAACACCAGGGAATTAACCATGAGTCAAGAATCAAACATATCTTTATGTTCCTATGCTTAAGTATCATCAAGAAAACTGGAATTTTCACTCAACCGTTGGAAGTGAGGTTGTCTTCTTTCTTCATTACTCCTTTACATCTTCCTTCTCATTTACGAAACTGATATCATTATAGATCTGCACACTTTATATGTTATATAAATTGTATTCATACTTATGGAAGAAATTAATAGGATTTAGGAATTGCTATTTATGTGCATGTATGAAATATAAACAAGCATATCCTTATGTAAAAATAATTGTGCACTAAGAAACAGGATTGTAGGAACACCGTTCACAAAATAAAGGAATACTGAATTTATTAATGATATTCGGATTACAATAACGATAAAGGAAAAAATAAACAGAAAATAAAATTACAATCTAAAATGAAAGCACAAAACAAGAAAAAGAAACTCCAAGTGACTGAGGCACGTGTAGAACTGTAACAACCGGCAAAACTTAACTATATTAATAAAACGATAAATTGTGATTAGGAATAATTAATAAAAAATTATTGGGCCACCCGAAGGTATTGCCCAATAATCTTACCGGATAACAGACCAGGGCCCAATAGAAGATAACTAGGCGCAATTCGATTAATAAGCTCGATAAATAATCCAGCCAATTAGATGGTTATAAGTGGGCCCGATAGGACCCGATAATGGAAATTGGGTTCCAATTTAACCAATAACTAGTATTTTGCCGCCGCGCGTTGCAGCGGCGCGCAGCAGGTTGAACGTGCAGTGACACATGAAGTGTAAAACAAAATGCGCTAATCACAATTCGTAAAAACACATGCGTAAAAGACAATTACTAAAACATGTAAATACAATGCTTTTAACTTGGTTCGAAACTAAAATCTACATCGAAACTTGGACCAACTGGAAGCACACATTTTATAAGTACGAAACGTATTACATTTAACATTACTCGTTTTTCAAAAGAAAAAAAAAAAGATTAAGTAGAAACGTAGACCAAATCGTATTTCTACCGATACATATATAAGAATTCGCACGTAAAAAAAATAGTATGTTTCCAAGTAAAGGTACGAAAAGGGGTAAACATGAATTTTTCCAAAAGGATTTTTTTTAAGTTCAAACATAGACCAACTCGTATTTATGCCGATAACATATATAAACTTTTCAGACGTAAAAAACAGTTTTCTACTTCGAAACGTGGACCAACTGGGCATATCAAACAAGTACGAAAACGTATTATATTTGACATTACTCGTTTTTCAAAAGAAAAAAGTTTAAGCCGAAACGTTGACCAACTTGTATTTATACCGATACATATAAAAAATTCGCACGTAAAAAAAATATGATTTTTTGTTTCAAGTAAGGTACAGAAAGGTGTAAACTCTTTAATTTTCCAAAAGAAAAAAACTTAAGTCAAAACGTAGACCAACACGTGTTTCTACCGACACTTTTATAAAATATTCGCACGCAAAAAAAATAGTTTTTTTCCAAGTAAGGTACGGAAAAAAAAAGTTCAAGTCGAAACGTAGACAAACTTGTATTTATATCTATACATATATAAAAATTCACACGTAAAATAATAGTTTTTTCAAGTAATGGGGCTAAAAACGATGAATGGCAAAGTTAGGGGGTTAGATTTCGTAAAAAAAAGGTTTTTCAAGTAAAGGACTACAAACAAAAAATATAAAAGTTGAGGGGCTTAGTATGACGAATGTACAAAGTTGGAGGGTCGGTGGGTAAAAATCCACTGACATTGCATATTAATATAGATAAAATTATAATTCAAGCCCAAAAGGCCATAGGATGACCCAAATACTTAACCCAATAATGTTAGGAGGCCTGTTAACATAAGCCCAAACACACCCGAATATAAATCTGGGCCCATTAAAGGAACTCGATAATAAACAAAAGCCCAACACCCTCTAGATCAGTTATGGCCCATCTGAATTAGATACTTCCGGCCCAAACCCATTTATACCATCCATTGGGCCTGTGTTTAATCAATTATTATACAAACCCACTAAGATAAACCACCTAAAACTCAAGCCCAATCGGTCCCTTTGACCTTGTGCCGCCAAAACAAGAACACTCCACCTAAGCTTTAATATTCCCTAAGAAACACTCAACAACCTCAATTATCTTACACCTCATGACCCTATCACTAGCTATGATCATGAATGCATGCATCTCCTATTTCTATAAGAAACAATCGGCCATAACCACTCCCACTTAAAACCACTCCAACATTAATCACCATCATCTCTCTCCCACATGCATGAGTTATATTTCTTATAAACCTCACTCCTTCAAACGATCAGCCCCTCTTACATTAATCAAACCATTATAACCTTACACACTATCACCCTATTATCATAATAAAAATAACAAATATCAAGTGTTCATCGGCCTTAAGTAGTGGCCGATTAGTATACTAACCAAGTCCACATCCGGATAAGTATTTCATCTCTAAAACTCTTAGGAAACGAGTGCCTAAGTTGTAATGGCCAGCTTTATATATATACGTATACACCTAAGCTGTAACGGTCAGCTATATTATGTATGTATATATATATATGTATATGTATATGTATATGTATATGTATATAATCGTTAATATGTGATAAACAGGTGATGCGACACCACCATGAGCAACCGGTTATCAATAGAAATCAAGAGGAGCAACATCAAGTGAGTGCATGTACCCCATAATGTCTTTAAAAGTTTTGGGGTAAATGTATGTTTGTCGAAAATGTTTGAGTTCGTATCGGATCATGATCAAAGTTGGTATAATAGAATCGGTCGAATAGAAATAACGTAGAATGGATCCATTCGGTATCATAAGAGTGTAGTACCCAAACCACTTAGAGGTTTTGGGACCATATTTAATCGATCTACACTCAAAGAATAGAATGATCGAACCATAATGTGAACGTGCATGTTTGTTATAAAAGTGTTATAAACGGTTTTGGCATCAGTCACTAGCTCCGGCTAACGTATTTTAAACATACATTTCAGGAAAGAATCGAACCCGAGGAACCCGAGCAAAATGAATGTGTTAGTGAAATCATGGAGTAAAGGAATGTTTATAAATAAAATGGTGGAGTAGGGCTTCGGCCGATTGTAGTCAAGTTGTTTGGGTTAAGAATGAAAACTTTGAAAGTTATGAATGTGGTGTGTATTGTAATAAAAATAATGTTGTTTTGAGTATATAGTAATCGGTTTATATGAATGGTATTAACAAGGAATTTGTTTTAATAATATAATAGTAATGACAATGATTACCAAGCGGTAATGACTCGGGTAAAACCGGGTCGTTATAAGAACACGCTTCCCTTAAAACAGATTTCGGGCCACCCAGGTGAACCCGTCTGTATCCCAGTGTACAACAGCCTAAGCAGATTGCACTTCTGGAGAATACCTAGCACCTAAAACAGTACCTGAAACAAGAGTGTGGAGGGCAGAGAAGTTAGGAAAATTTTCTGACAGGAGGTGGTGGTTCGCGAACATGAATTCTCAGAATTTTTGTGTCTTTCAACGGAGTACAAAACTCTGTATTTGTAACCAAGAACCTGAGCCATGTGAAGGGTCTCATTGATTACGAAAATCAATGAATACAATTAAGTCTAGAATAAATACAGTATTAAACCTCATTATTCAGCACTTAAACCCATCTGACTATTTAGAATTCGAAAGGACATGGCCACATCAATCAGCCAATCTTAGCTACAAGCTCGAGCCACTCTAGTTCAAGCTCAGTCTCAAGCGGCTAGCAGGAGTGCAAAGTGCGCCTTCAAAATGCCACATTACGCCCATCGCCATCGTCCGGTCCCGAGCACAAGCCCAGGCACGTCGGGTGCTTCGCACCCTCCTGGCTGCCACTGGGTGTGTCCTGTTGTATAGGAGTACATTCCTCTACAGAATTCTACATATAAACCAACACATGATTTATATCTCCACCAATGTGGGACAAGCACAAATTCCCACAACACTAAAGTTTCACCACACACGATTAAAGCTTAGATGTCTCATTCACTAGTTTTATAATTAAATATCATTATATTACACATTATATATATATATACTATTAATAGTTAAACTAAATGAATAGTAACTATATATTATTTTATTCATATATATTATTTTATTCATATATTATTTTTTCATGTTATTTTATTTACAAATTTCATGTGTTACCTTATGTGTAGATAACCAAAATGGAATCTCGATTATAAAACACGCAATGCGCGTGATTTTATACAACTAGTTAATACAATGTTTAATTAATTAACTTCCAACAAGGATCACCTATATACGTCTTATTCTATGTTAATCCTTGTTTGTACTGTACCATGTAAAGTTCAAACCTTCGCATATATGGCATAAACCACGCACTGAAATCTAGCACACAGAGAACCGACAATAAGAATAAGGATTGACAGGGCGAAGCTTGGTTTTTGAATCGGGTGGAGGGCTCAAATTTTTTCGATCGGTAGCCACCCCTGGCCCAAGCAATCCTTCGCCCTGGATTGATATGAAGGAAACGAAGTGTTTATAACTTTCATAATGAGTAAATCTGACTTCTGCCAGCAAGATTCCGGCAAATCAAACATATAATAGGACCTACCTCATTCATCTAATTTAACAAACCCGTACTCGTTTACAAAACCGAATACCAAACCTGACCCGATACTCGTTGGGTATTGTCGGGTAATTACCCGTCGGGTATTGGGTATACCCACGGTTATCGGGTATACCCGTTATTTTGTTAAAAAAATACCCATTGAATTTGTAGTAGAAAATACCCAAAAAGTTTTAACGTTTAATTTTCTATGACAGAAATTAATAGGATTGGAGGAAGTTTGGAAACAATAAATATATAAGGAAATGATATTTTAGAAATACAAAGAGACGGACATATACTAAATGTATAAAAAAAATATATTATAAATAAATTATATCGGGTATTTTTGCGGGTAATCGGATATCAATATATCTGGTACTCGGGTCGGCTATCACAATATACCATACCCGAACCGAATTTTTTTTAAACCCAAACCCGGATTCGTACCCATCGGGTATCGGGTATACCCGTCCCAAATATTTCGGGTTTCGGGTATACCCATGAGGTTTGGGTTCTTTTACCATCCCTATAACTATCTCTATTCAATTAAATAATATTTTTTTTTATCTTTTTTATTATATTTATAAAATATATGTGAAATAAATATACAGAGGGAGTAGGAATTCCTATTTTAAGGAATAAAATCAAGTGCAAAATGTCATGAAAAACTTAAACTTTTTTCTTAAATTATAGCGTTTGGAATGATATAGTGATTCCCATACATATGCTCAATAGTGGTTATTAATACGAATCACTACGGTACTGGTACGGTTCCGACATTCGCTATAACAAGCGAAAGATAAACCCCACTAAATAAAGTCGTTATATGCCCGAAAGGATAAAGTTGTTATAGGCTCATAATGATATTGACATGTGTAAAATGAATCTCGACATCGGTTTTGATAATACGGATACCATTGTTGTTCAATCGAAATTGCGCAAAGCAGTGGAGATAATCTATGTATACATTTGTGGATATGACCGAAACCGATCCGTATCGAAATGAAAACCTACCAGTACCGCTAGTGTTTATTCGGTTCAATTGGAAACAATACCAATATTCAATGAAATTACTAATCCATGCATTAGATAATGATTTATGGCTAATATATTGATTTAAGTGGAACACAAAGAAAAATGCCTAGGGCATTTCAAGAGTGAGGCAATATATGCCACATGATGTGAAAAAGCAAAAACAATCCAACATATACATATAGTAACATAAACATGAAACATGTACATAATATATGCACAAATGTGAGGCAACTGTTTACAAGTTAAATTGTCTTTTGTATCTATAGACTCCATAGTTGTTAAAGGCTCAAGACGCACTCAAGGCGCCAAAGGTGAGCCATGGGCCTCAGTGCAAGGCGCTTAAAGAGCAAGAACTTTTTAAAACGAGACACACGGTATAAAAATACACTTTTAGGAGTTTTAAACATGTTTTAGGATTCTTTAGGGTTAGTTTAGGTTGTTTTAGGTTGATTATAGACTTGTTTAAGGCTGGTATAATTGTTTTAGACCTGTTCTGACAATTGTTGGCCGTAATTCCGTTAGAACTTAACCTAAAAAAATTTGCCTGAGGGCTGAAAAGTGGGCCTAGACACGCGCCTGAGAGCTCTTTAACAATAGAGATAGACTCTAGAGTAATGTTCTCTCAACTTCTTTTAGTATATGGGCCAAGAAAGAAGCCCATATTAATTATACCATCTAAAAGTGTAATACTTACTAAAACCATACAAACAGAAAAAGCCCACTATCTCTCCACAACCCATTACATAAAAAATCCTGCATTTCCTCCTTCACCATCTCCTCTTTCTTCAAACACAAAACCCTCAATTAAAACCCACATTCACACCTTAACAACAATAATAATAATAATAATCTAAAAAGGGACTCATCCTTAACACCCATCCATTTCGCACTAGCCACCTTATTCGGAGCTTCAGTAATGGCCATCTCAGCTTTTTATATCCACAAACGCAGTGTTGATCAGGTCATCGACCGCCTTATTAAGCTCCGTCGTCACCCGTATCCTGATCAAGATGATTTTGATGGGTACCCAGATGGAGATATTATTGATGATGCTGATGATGATATAAATTTTGTTGATGATTATGATGATCAAGATGATGGTGGTGGTGCTGATTATGTGAATAATAATAATAATAATATTATTAATAATAATAATAGTGGGTTTGGTATGTCGTGTTCATTGCCGAATGTTGGAATGGGTAATGAGTGGGGGAATGAGAGAGTGTCGTTTGGTTCTTTGGAGAAACTTGTTTCTGATACTTTACCCACCTTTAAGGATGAATCAAAGACAAGGTATGTTTTTTTTGTTTATTATTATATTGTTATTATTATTATTACTATGTATATGTTATGGTTGTTCTATTTGTGTATTTATTAAGTTATGAGGTGATTAATTATTTATTTTAATCTGTGATTTTGTATTTTAGTTTTGATGGGTATTGAAGTAATGAATTTATTGCTCTGTTTTCTTTGTTTGTTTATTTTAGATATAAGCTTAAAAGTAAACTACAAGCCCTTAGGCTTTAGGATTACAAAAGCCTCTTTTTTTAGCGTTATGCTGTGTTCCCGAGTTAACTTAACGAGAGAAAGGAAAGGAAATGAAAGGACGCCTAGGTGCGAGACACAAGGTGACCTTCTCGTTGCTTTAACTACATAAGGTGCTGTGACAGACTTGATGCATGGGTAAAAGGGACAAGAACTCGACTTTAGGTAAAATAGAGAAAAAAAAATCAGTGCTTGCATGTGAAGAAAGAAGTAAATGGAGTTTAATTATTTATGAAACTTATTTATGGCTAATATGCTCTTGCTAGTTGCTCTTATTGGCATGGAGTTATAAATATTTAAGTAAAGTTTTGTGTTTGTTGTGCAGGTGAACATCATCATGACCATCAATCTGGTTCTAAGAGCAGAGTTGGTTCTTTAGGTAGAATTCATACGCCACGATCACCGGCTAGCTATGCGTACGACGGTGCTGAAATTCTGATGATGATGGGACCGAAACTGCTGTTGGGGAGGACACTCAGTACTTTGATGAGGGCGAGATTATAGCTCATCTGCACATGTAAATTTATAGAAATCTGTATTCTTGCTTTTTATGAACCTTTATGCCGTATTTGCTAATATGATCTTTTAACTTTTATGCAGATATATACTCGAGCATTCAGAATGTGTCTGTGGTTCTTTCACAAGCTGAACATGCAACCACTAATCAATCTAATATTATAAGAAAGATTCAACTGAAGATAATGGCAACGAGGAAAACGGAGATTACTTCAGAAAACATTGCTGGTAAAGATCCCAACATAGTTTTCCCACAGCGGCTTTGATGAAAGGTATTCTCAACATTCCTATTTCACTAGTCTAACTTGCTTGCTTCTCTATTACTATAAGCCTTTGTTACACAGTATCAACACAAGTTCTTTATTTTATTTCAATCCAGAGACATTGAATCATGAAGAGGAAGAAGTTAGGAAAATGATACGTGAATGCTTAGACTTAAGGGAAAAATATGTGTTCAGAGAAAAAGTTCTTCCATGGACACTATCACATGAAGCAGGACTCTCGTTCATCTAATGTTAAAAGTGATCCGTTTCAGTTCGTACCAGTTGAATCAACTAAAGTGAGTTCGCTTTATCGCTTCCAATAAATTTTTTTTAGCATTTATGCTTTTATGATTGTTTTCTTTAACCTTTTTTCTTAATATTGCAAGCAGCATCACTTCAGGATGGAAGATGGAGTTGTTCGTGTTTATGCAAGTGAGAATGGTAAGGCCAATATAAAAACATGGTCATTAACATTAATCCCGGGTTGAATAACGTCGTTAACTAGTGGATATAATTTTGTATATTTGCAGATTCTGTTGAACTTTTCCCTGTTGCAAGTGCAACGACTTTTTTCACCGACATGCATCACATTCTCAAAATAATCTCTGTTGGAAATGTTCGTTCTGCATGTTTTCATCGACTAAGATTTCTCGAGGAGGTGAAGTTTTCTGATATTCGTTTAAAAAACGTGTTTCATGTTATTGGTTCACTTGACTTTATATATGTGTTCTTATACTAAACACCTTGCAGAAATT
>JAUTDX010005623.1:0-22060 GCA_030844895.1 Ambrosia x helenae
AATTGTATTGGAGCTTTTTGTTAAAAGCTTGAAACCTACAAAGCTCTTAAAACCTCCTTACCAAACATACCCAAATCTAATTAATATGTAATTTTGAAAACTGTATATTATTATTATATATATACAATTCGTAAGTTTGGATGTGAGGAGCCAACACTGTTATTCGCTCATACAACCAGCCAATGCATAGGTACAACCCCTGTGATGCATGGCTCTCTTCCCCAAATTCTTCGTATTCCCCGTACATGTTCACCTTCTCCCCTCTCTGCAACCACTTTGTCTTGTTTATGTTCTCTGTTCATCGTTTGTCCAGGCGATTGACTTTAGACTGGCCAGGGTCGCGTTCGGTTTACCGTGTCATGCCGCTGACTTCGGATTTGGATGAGGGTTATTGGATGTTTCGTCATGGTTTACGCCGCCGCTACCTTTTACGGTTACCGGAAGGTGGCTGGTGGCGACGGTTGCGATCTGTAAGTTTTTGTTTTTTGGGGGTTACTATTGGTTCATGGTAGTCGCTGTGGTTGCGGATTTGAATGACGTTTACTGGGGTGCCTACGCCGTCCAAATTTTCGGATTTGGACCTTTGTTGGTCCCTTTAGCATCTAATCCGTTAGGGTTTCCATTATCTGAGCGCGTTGTTTTAATGTTATTGTTTTTTTATGTCGTGGATCTACAGACTGCATCTTTAGGATGCTGTTTGGTTGGTAGCCTGGTAGGTGGTATGCTATTAACTGTTGATGGTGGTTTGATAGTATGGTGGGCTGGCAATGGGTTATGGGTATGAAATTTTCATAGTAATCAACACCCTTACAAAGGTTTCATTTCTATCCACTTATATGATGTGAAATTACTAACAATTTGCTGGTTATTATTGGTTCATGTTGGAGGCGCTGTGGTTGCCAGATTTTGAATGACGTTTAGTGGGTGCCTACGCTGCCTTTACCTATGTCGGTTGCCTGCGTGTGGATGGTGACGGCGGTTGCCGATGGTGCAATTTGGTGGCTAACGACGCCCACGCCGCCTACAACCTCTTCCTGATCGGGTTTGTTGCGTACCGTTATAGTTTCGTTGCTCGCTTTTCTTGGCTGTGATGAGTTAGAAGTTTTCTCCCGATAATTGATGACGAGATGGCGTGGCAAGATTGTGGATGGTAGGTTAACCTACAACCCGCTTTGCAGCCATAGTTCTTGAAATCTCTGAGCCATTGTTTTCTTCAGTTAGAATACTTTTGCTGCTATCACTAATTAACTTATCTGACAACGCGTATAATCTGTTGCTCACATTCACTTTATGAAAACATGTTTCATGTGTAATTTTATTTGACTAGGGGTTTAGTAGATCCTATTGACAAGAATTTTACTCAATGTCAGGCCCAAAACTTGAACTTTTTGAAAGCGGCATGTACAGTCTCTGTAGTATTATTGTTTTGACGGTATGCATAGTGCAAGCCCAAAACTTGAACCTTTTGAAAGCGGCATGTACAGTCTCTGTAGTATTATTATTTTGACCGGTATGCATGTTTCATGTGAGGCAATGATGATTCAATATATCTGATTGTAAAATTGATGTCGGGATCGCCTTGGCGGTGTGCAGGATTAAGGGATGGCAATCCGTTATTTGCAACCTTTCCAGCAGCCATGGTTGTATCACGTCTTCTAGAGTCTGAGCCTCAAAGATTGTGCTACACCTGACAACACAACAATAGCATGAACACATTACCTTATCTTCTCCTGTTGTAGCCAGCAGTATACGTCTTCCTTTTTAAAACCTCCTTTCAAATAACATTTATCAATCAGGTAATAAAAGCTTTTTATGTTCTGCGTAATGTTGGTATTTTCCACCTCATTGCCATTCTGCTTTGGGTGCTCGGCCATGCTATTTCTTTTACGTGTTATGTCTGTAAATGCATGCTTCACATTAATGTCCGAATACATATAACTTATCTATGTGTTTTCCTAGGTAAGAGGTGATACTGCTCACTATGATGCTCTTGGTAATACAGTTGTATCTGGAGTTTGATTTGCATCTGGAGTCCTTTCAGCTGGCAGCAGTGAGGCGCGAGGAAAACGGGCGTAGCTAGCGGCAGCGCGCCGCTGAAACGCTAGGCTACAAATCTACCATGAGCCTGCTTACCGTCCTTTTGGCGCATTGTCATTGCGCAACAGGCGGCAATGTGTTTTAACCAGTTTGGCGGATTTCTTATATAGCCAGAATGGCCCTTACAACTTGCAAATACTTATTTGTTAAGAATTAACCAGATTGAAGATATAGTGTGGAACCCTAGGCGGCAGAGGATGTTACACACCGATGGGTTGTTGCTTCCGTACGGCGAACCAGGTACTTCTCTTTGTACGGCCAATTGTATGTTGAGGATGAGATTTTGTTGTCATGTCTTAGAGTGGGAATTTGTCTTTTATATTACTATTTGTTCATTGCTACTTGACTGACCTTAGTTGTATCAAGTGGCAAGTGTTGGGAGTTGGTTTGAAAAAATGCATCATGTTGTCAAAGGATCACAAATCTGTATACAAATTTTACTTGATCAATGAGCATATTATTATTGTTTAAATATTGATTTATTATATGAGGAAAAATATCAAAACATCATATCGGCTATAGTTTTAATTGTTTAAGCTCAGGACCTTGAAGGTTAGTCAATATATTATATTAATGTGTACAAAATAGGCAAACATAAGACCTGAATGTGATTACCGAACCCGCCTCGATCCCGCTCAAAGCCTGCGTAAATAACGCATGAGTTACCCTTAACTCGCTTACCAAGCTCAGCCAACCCTTTCCCACGAATGCAATTCGCAAACAAAAAGAGTGCAAGGCGATTGCACGCTTCAGCTTTGTCTTTATGGCTGTTAAATCTATTACATACTGCAACTTCAGCTTTGTCTTTGTGGCATTACCCACAATGTGAAAAGCGGTAATCTCCAGGAGGTATGTTGTAATAGGCGAAATAATTATCGACTTCGAAAATTCCATCCCAAAGGGTTGGAGCCGTCAAACAAGCGGGTTCTATATGTATACATATTTTTTTTCTCATAAAACATGATGAAACTAATTACTTTTTTTACAGTGCAATAAGAGTGTCTCCTACTGCTATTGCTGCACATCCTTCTGATCCAAATCAACATGCAATTGGACTTTCTGATGGTGGAGTTTATGTTCTGGAGCCACTTGATTCAGACAAACACTGGGCAGTTACCCATCCACTGAAACCGGTGCAGGTCCTAGCCCCAACCCTGATTTCGATCAGTCAAGCGACTTTATTGGAAGTGAGCATGTCCCTATTTGTGTTGTGGATTAGTGTTCAGTTTAGTCCAGCTTAATCAACTTAAGTTTCTGGTTTGCTTCATGTTTTCTTATAATAAAACTTTGTTATGCATTTCTGTTTTTCAAGTTTTCAATAAGGTACTGTAACTGGATATTCTGTTAGGCCTATCTATGGTTTTAATGTTATATGACTTGAAGGGTTTTGTTTGAAGTTTGTGTTAGGTGATTTTAGTGTCATCTAGCTATTTTATGTAGAAAGTAAAGAGGGATTCTTTATACTTCAGCTGCAGGAATTGTTGTAGAGGACATGGATTTCAGTGTCTTAACTCACAAACGCAACACGTGTAACCTGATCGCCCCGCCGCTGCAACGCGCGGCGGGTATAAAACTAGTTCACCACATTTTATAACGCACGATACATTATCAAAAACAAAACCAAGAACAACCGTAAAGTTTATTATTACAGTTACAAACAAACATCACATCATGTTATTTGATCTTAACATTCAGTTCAAGCAGTAGTCTTCGTTGCTTTAATATCCTCACCAGAGCTCTCCTGTCCCATAATATCAATAACCTTCGACTGCTTCTTCACCTGAGCCAACTTGGGCACCTTAATCTTCAACACACCATCTTCAAGATGGGCCACAATCTTATCCACGTCAGCATTCGCGGTAACCTAAACTGCCTCCAGAACTTGCCACTTGTCCTCTCCACCCTGTGCCACCTGTCCCCTTCAGCTTCTTCATCCACCTTCCTCTCTCCACTCACCTTCAACACCCGGTTCTCTTCGACCTCGATTTTTATCTCCTCTCTCTTCATTCCAGGCACATCTAAGGTGATCACGTGATGGTTTGATGTCTCCTTCCAGTCGGCACGTGCTAGGTTGATTGTGTCCAGGTTTTTAGGGATGCTAAGAGGGTTTTGTTCCAGGATCTTGAATGGGTCTTCGTTAGGGATCATCATGTCCCATAAGGGTCTGTTGTATGGGATCAAAGCGTTTGTTTTTTTGGGGAATATTAATCATCATGAATGCCATTGTTGTTAGCATCAAGAACGTGGTTGTCTGTGTCTTTGACATCGCCATTAATTTAGGTTGTGAATTTAGATGTGGGTGAGTAATGAGTTGAATGTGAAACAAGAGAATAATATTAAATGTATAGATTGCAACTTGTGTGAATTCAATTTGTTGGTTTATTATGAGGAAGATGTTGGGTGTATATATATGTGAGTTGTTTGAGAGGAGGAGATTTCTGGAGTGTTCTATCATATGATGGAATGAAGAAGGATCGGTGAGTTTCGAGAGATTGCAGGAAGACACGATCTGGAAGCTTCGAGGTTTTAATTTCTGTCACCACGTCATTATAGCAGACACAAAAACTTATATATTAAGTTTGCAGCGTTTCGCGTACTAGTTGGTTAACATCCTCGCTAAACATATAAAGATAATACAAACGAAAAGTAGCAGTAAAAGTTATGGACCACATATGCCCATCACGGAAAATTAGATTGAAATTTAATACATAGAAAAGAATAACTAAGTCAGTCTAAAATCCAGCGTGGTGCGACACGTCCGTTAAATGGGGAAAATCGACGTAAAAACGTTAAATCACATACGCAAATGGCAATGTATTAACTCGCAAAATTTAAGTCGAAACATAATACTTAAGTATTTTGACAAATTTATAAAATATGAAAAATATAGGGTTAAAAAATAAAAAGAAAATAACAAAACCACAAAATAATTACTATTGCTAGGACTTTAACAATTGTTTTATACTAGTGGGTTATCTGTGCTTCGCGGCGGCTGCGAAACGTAAATAAAAATGATCAAATTGCCCTCTGTGCCGAGACGATTGTCGGACACTGATTGTCCGGCGCTAGCATGCTCTGATTGGCCGAATGACATTTGGCCATCGGGATCTCCTTGTTGGAGCGTTCTGATTGGCTAGACGTGCACCACATTCTTGGCATGCCTCCCTAGGCTTTGATTGGTTTGTACACAATCGTCATTTTTATGTATTGTTTGCATCATGGCCATGCGCATGCATGAGGATGCGTGTGTTTGCCTTGGGAGTTCTTATCACAGCCAAGTTGAAGGCTTATGGTGCGCAGCTGCAGGCTTGAGCCAGAGGCGTTGCCTGACGCATGAAGTGCTGCTTACGCACTATCAGGTGTTCCTTACTTAGTCTTTTAAGGCTTTGTTGGATATGTGTTAACCCCATTCGCGCTAAAATTTGGTACCCTATCCCTTCACTTCCTACAACAATATAATATGTATGACTATTAACATCAATTTCACCCTTTTCGTTTATGATTTTGTGATCAAGGAAAAATTAATCTCGACTAAAAAGCATAAATCGATAACCCAAATCAATCTTAATTAAAAACGTTATTTCACATGGACCTGGATTGAGTAACTGGGTTATTATGGATTTTGATTTTGGGTTAACAATTGGACTTTGTGGGTAAATCCCACCTGTTTATAGTTTATACCCTTACTATTGAGTTATCCGTTTTGACCCATCGCACACCCAAAGCATTTACCGAATGTGCCATCTCTAGCTCAAGTTGTCAATGACACACATAGTATACACACATATACACTAGTGTTAATGGTTTAATAAATTATATAACAGCTTTCTGTTAAAACTTGATTATCAAGATCCAATAATGAATCAATTTTGATAACATACATTAAGGATGCTATGGAATTTGGGTGTAACTATTTGGTTTGGGGTTGGAGTCAAGGGGAGGGGGTGAACCATAATCACTCGAATGGCTTTTATTAACTATGGGTGTTGCAAGATATAAACTCTAAAACTTTGAGATTTAAAATTGGTACCCGTACCCATTTAGTGTGTTGATGGAACATTATAGAACATTCATATTGCCCTCTGACATTGTTGTGGAATAAAGTCTCTTTAATTGTATAAAAAAAGAAAAAAACAAATAAAAATTCTAATTGGTTGAAACCACGGTCAAACTAAGCTGTTGTGGAATAAAATATCTTTAACAATAAGAAAAGAGAAAAAAAACAAACAAAAATTCTAATTGGTTGAAACCATGGTGGACCCCTCCTTCTCTTCCTCTCACACCTGCTTAGGGTTTGGCGGTGGCTGTGATAGTGCCCCATCATGGCAGAGTGGGCGGGTGTTGGGGATGGTACCCCATCTTAAGGTGATTTCTCTACGTCACATGTTCGTACAATTAGCTTATCCCCATCTTGATTGTACCATAGAATCTAGTGACACAAGGCCTTTGACGCTACTTGTTTATCATGTCGCGGGCGAAGATATTGATTGATCTCTGAGCAGCCATTCCCAATGGTACAATTTCCCCCTCCACTAAAAGGTGTAAGTTTTTTTTTCCTTTCATTTGTCTTCAATTGCCTTTTGATTCTTCATCCGCAATAATTTGGCATTTCATTCTAAAACCTTGTTAGCGTGTTCCTTCTTTATATAGCGGTGAGTTTTCTTCTAACTTCATTCGTTACCTTGTCAGCTTGTCATGTCCTCAGAATCAGTATCGGCATTATTAAATCCATATTGTCCTGTCTTAGGAGACTCAACAAAACACGGAGTATATATATAACAATCAACAAACTCCTAATATGTGCACCAAAGTTCCTTTGGCTCAATATTATGAACCAAAAAATTATCTGATAAGGACCACTCCTTTACGTTTCTATCGTATGTTTACAATAAAGTATGTAATAACTTGAGGTGTAAAGATACCCTTTTATTGTCTAATATTTTATTGGGAAATATATTTTATATAGATGATATACTAAAAATGTAAGGTCGTTGGATATGGCTATGTCCGGTACTTTTGTGGTGATTGAGACAATATTGGTGATAATGATTACTAAAATAATGTAATTTACCATGAGCAAACAAGATACTAATGAGAATTTGCTTTGCAACATAATAAATTATGTTGCAACACTATGTGCCCTTTTTATTTGTTTTATAAATGTTGTCTAAGCACCTTAGTACAACTGATGTGCGATGTGACCAAGGATTGGAAAACCATCATTTTCAAAGTCATATATGTAAAGGAATACTCCTCTTTATTCAGCATTTTGTGTGCTTTTACCGGAATGGTTTACTTGGTCTGGTATTGCAATCATATCCACCATTGTGACCATAATAGAAGGTCACACATTGACCGATCTTGAACTTTTGAATGTGTATATGTGTATGGTGGCGGGAGGGGGACTAAATACATATTATTTTTTAGAATTTTTGGTAACATTCACACTATGAAATTAAAAAATTAGGGAGCCTAGGCCCAACAAAGATCCACCCCTGAGTCAGAAGATCATGAATTTTATAATCACTTTGTCAGTTAGCCTTATTATAGTTTGCTTTTCCCATGAAGTACATAATGTAAAGTTTTTGGTGTTGTTCTTGAGAGATCAGTTATCAGTTTTAGCTGATGTTTAAATCAAGAATAGCACCATACACACAACATTGTCTAGCATATTGGTATGTGTAATATGTTCGTAAAATATTAATTTCATGTTACAGTGATAAGTTCTTCCAATTCGTCCAGCACACCGTGTTTTAAGGATGAGCATATTGCACCGAATACCGATCCGTACCGAATCGAGGGTGTTCGGTATCGGTACTCACATTTATAGGTTTTCGATTTCGATATTGTCGGTTTCGGTACGGGATCAGTATTTTACCTTAAAACACCGATGTCATACCGGTACCGAACCGATACCGTAGATATCGATATTGGGTTTTGGGAGTTTTCGGGATCGGTATCGGTTGGTACCGATACCGTCCCGAGCTCATCCCTACCGTGTTTATTCTCACCATAAAGACAACTATAGTTGTTGAAACCAATCTTATACCTTTTTTGAAAAGAAAAAGTTCCATTTTAACCTGGGCCCATTTGGTTGGAATTTGAGCCAAGACCAATTGAAACTTTTCTAAAATAGCCTACTTAGACTCGAACTCAGTTTGACCTGTCAGCCGATTAGACCTGCCCGAATTTAGTAATTTTTTTTAAACACGTGCTGATATCATTCATATCACACTTTTTTTTTAGTGTTGGTACCATATCAATACTGTAACAAACAAACAAACCGATAACAATCAAAATCGAATTTCCCTTGCAACGCGTGGGGAAACGAACAATGTTGCTTGACAGAACAAAACCAAAGCTGGTGGTTTTAGATTAGTGTGCACTTGCTTTTTTTAACATTAAATCAAGACTTTAAAAGATTCATTGTAATTAAAAATGGTTTTACGTCATAAACACACAAAACTTCGAATAATCGAATGTATATTTTGGGAAAATTAATTGCAATAAAATGTAGGTTACTTTAGTTTAAAGGTTCCTATTTACATGATAGCTTTTACCGTAAGTGACCCAATTCATATATAGTTAAATGTTCAACTTCTAATTCACCGATATCGTAACGAATCAAAACGATACCGGCTAAAATCTCCTGCGCGAAGCGCCGAGTAATCCACTAGTTACTACTAATTCTTACAAAATTCCTTGTCTTATTTATTTTTACTACAATCAGTTATTTAAGATTGTTTTCGATATTGATATTGGGTTTTGGGAGTTTTCGGGATCAGTATCGGTTGGTACCGATACCGTCCCGAGCTCATCCCTATCATGTTTCTTCTCACCATAAAGACAACTATAGTTGTTGAAACCAATCTTATACCTTTTTTGAAAAGAAAAGGTTCCATTTTAACCTGGGCCCATTTGGTTGGAATTTGACCCAAGACCAATTGAAAATTTTGTAAAATAGCCTACTTAGACTCGAACTCAGTTTGACCTGTCAGCCGATTAGACCTGCCCAAATTTAGTAATTACGACTAATTCTTACAAAATTCCTTGTCTTATTTATTTTTACTACAATCAGTTATTTAAGATTGTATAATGATATGGTGCCAACAAAACTCAATAATTCTTTTTTTTTCAGAACATATCTAAAATTATTAAGTGAAGTTTCTTCAGAATATTTATTTGACTAGCTTTATCCCGGGAGTGTCTCGGGGTTAAAATATCTAATATAACATAATAAAATATCTAATATGACAACATAATTAATGATTTGCCAATACATGATTAATGAGTAATATTATTATTATTATTATTATTATTATTATTATTATTTATTTTAAACAAATTTCTGCCATAAGTTATTATATTCAAATATAAAAAAAAAGAATCTCTGCCTATGAAGTTATGTTTATCGTTTGTGATTTATTAGTAGAGTAAAATATATTTGAAAACAAAACCCCACAAAAATAGTTGTTTTTTTCTCCGTTTTTATTTAGCACTATGGTACACGTTGGAAAGATAATAAACGCTCGTTAATTTGGTGTAATTTTTTTCTTTAAAAAATCTCGTATATAAAATATATTAACGTTTAAAAGTTATGGGAGGAAACATTAGAGAGAAAATTTAATTTTGTTTTTAAATTGTTATCTTTTCCTAAAATAATTATAATATATATAGATTTATTAAAAAAACTCAAAAATTAAAAAAATCTTACATGATGCCACGTGGCACATTCAAAGAGGGGTTGAGGCCTCCATTGAATGCAAATAGTTGTTTTTTTCTCCGTTTTTATTTAGCACTATGGTACACGTTGGAAAGATAATAAAACGCTCGTTAATTTGGTGTAATTTTTTCTTTAAAAAATCTCGTATATAAAAGATATTAACGTTTAAAAGTTATGGGAGGAAACATTAGAGAGAAAATTTAATTTTGTTTTTAAATTGTTATCTTTTCCTAAAATAATTATAATATATATAGATTTATTAAAAAAACTCAAAATTAAAAAAATCTTACATGATGCCACGTGGCACATTCAAAGAGGGGTTGAGGCCTCCATTGAATGCAAATAGTTGTTTTTTTCTCCGTTTTTATTTAGCACTATGGTACACGTTAGAAAGATAATAAAACGCTCGTTAATTTGGTGTAATTTTTTTCTTTAAAAAATCTCGTATATAAAAGATATTAACGTTTAAAAGTTATGGGAGGAAACATTAGAGAGAAAATTTAATTTTGTTTTTAAATTGTTATCTTTTCCTAAAATAATTATAATATATATAGATTTATTAAAAAAACTCAAAAATTAAAAAAATCTTACATGATGCCACGTGGCACATTCAAAGAGGGGTTGAGGCCTCCATTGAATGCCACATAATCAAAGTTCAATTCTTTTATTATAAGTTATAGATTCGAAGCAGACATATATGGAATAAGTGTAAAAAAACTCTTTTGGTAATATTTTATATGTATCGAAATATACACCACTCAATTGAAACTTTGTGCTAGTGATTCACGACTGTGTCTGGCTGTCTAGAAAGTTGTTTGATTGATGTATATTAGTGTGTGTGTGGGGGATGTATTTTGTAATATAGAGTCGGTAAATGTAGTTATAGTTTGTTATGTGTAGTAGCTATTGTTGGTATTTTTGTTCATCACTCTATGTATAGGAGATCATAGTGTATTGTACTTGAGATATTCACTATTGATATGAGAGATTTAGAGCATTTACATCTCATTCTCCTTCTCTATTTATATAGTTTAACTAAAAAACACACTTTTCTCAATAGTTTGCTAATTTTTTAAAAACCTCACACATCCTATGCCCCATCTTTATCTTTATCATACTCACAAGCACTTATTTTATATTTTTTTTCTCTATCTTATACACTCACAATAAGTTATAGAGGTTTGGTTTACTTTTATCTTCTCCAAATTACTCTCCATTATAGAGGATGTTATGTAGGGGTGTTTTGAATGATTTCTTTAAATTCTTCTCTAAAATCTAAAGATAAATAAGATATAGAGGGTGGGATGTGAATGCTCTTATATTGTCTTTAATGTAAAGAGAGATTACTGTATACCCTAGACTTGACCCAATGCCTATTAAACTCTATCAATTCGGTTTTGATGTTTTGTATCCTTTTACACAATTTATCGAAACTTGTTTTCACCGTTACCTTCTTAACTGACCCGACCCTTTTGATGGGCGTAGATTTTTATGATCTATTTAATGCAAACATAGAAGGGATATAATTCACTCACTCTTTAAATCCAATAGGATAGGATTGACTTAAAATACATTTGTCATAAATCGGAATCACCACACAACAATTTTCACTAAATTGCGCCAAGCTAATTTTTATGTTGAAACATGACGCAAAAGGGTAAATGACTCGTTTAAGACGCTTGTGGTTCGAGTTTCTTAACTATTTCATCAGCTGTTGGAGCATTGGGCCTAGTAATAATACCAGTATCCCCTTGATTTAAACACACCTTGAATTCTCCGGGTGTGATTAGTTCATTATCTTCAATTGTTCTCTTTAGTACCGAATATGCACAATATTGAACTTCTTTCACAGGCAAGTGATCTTGTGAGTATGCAGTGAACGAAACCCCTACACCTTCACCTGCATCGAGTAATTAAAAAATTGAAACATTTTATGGCACTTCTTTTATGAATAAGCCGATTTAGGTTCTAATTTGTATAAACTATAAAGGGAAATGGGTAAACTCAAAAGGAAACCAATCTAGGGGTAAAAATAGTACGAAACCCCTACACCTTACCTGCATCGAGTAAAACATTTTATGGCACCTTTTTATTTTTCAAATTAACTTAGCATGATACAAAAATAAGGTGGTGACATTGATCCATTTTCTTACGAATAAGCCGATATAGGTTCTGATTTGTATAAACGGAAAATGGGTAAACTAAAAGGAAACCAATCTAGGGGTAAACAAGTATGAAATCACCAAAGTGGTTCTTGTATTTTTTCTTTGGAGTACTCCACGTAATTATTAAGATGGCAACACACATTTATAGGATTAAAATCTGTGTCTTGAAGGAATAATAAGTTATTATATTGTAAATATCTCTGCATAATGCAATGACATCACAGTACTAGACAAGTTATAGAGCAATAATCAGGCACTTAAAAAGGGGATAATGTGGTATACATATAGAGTTGATAGGCCCATAAGTACTAGATAGGACGTTTAAACAGGCCGGACCATATGTCAAATTGCCTTAGGCGGTTTGTTCCAAACGCCAAACCTTAAGGGTATGTTTGGCAAAACTAGCTGGTGGTTGGTAGCTGTAAGCTGGTAGCTGAAAGCTTTTTAAATATATTTTGGTGTTTGACAGAGTAGCTGGAGCTTTTAATAAAATGTATAAAATGACCAAAATGGGCATAATTAAAAGCTTGTAAAGAAGGTTTTTATTTTGTTTTTAAATTAAAATGGGTATTTGTGTCATTTACTAATTAAAAGCTTGTAGCTAGTATAGTTTTTTTTTAAAAGCTACTACTAGTAGCTTTTCACTATATAGCTTTTTCTCCAACCTAAAAGCTTCCAGCCATTCAACCAAACAAGACTTTTTATTAAGTAAGAGCTTTTTCTTAAAAGCTTAAAGCTCCTAAAAGCTCCTTGCCAAACGTACTCTGAGTCTAACAATATATTAATTTCTCTCTTAAGATTATCCTCGTTCTTTTCTTTAGGTACACGTTAGAAAATGAGAAACGAAGGCTTTACCGTGTGTAACAAGCAACAAGTTTTCTTTAGGGTACTTATCGGCAAGGATTCTGATAATGTTCAGATACCTATCTCTAGCACCCTCAATTGATTCTTCCCACTTTGGCAGCTGATAAAATCAAATCATAAACTTAAGACTTATCTAATTGCATTCTTGATTGAAAGTGATTAATTAAACTTATGTGGTCTTATAAATTATAACCTGTTCGTAAACGCGTTCTACATTCGAATCAACAGTCCCTTGTGGTAAAACCGCTTCACATTCTGAAATATTAAAAGCGAAGTCACCATCTTTAGGCACGTTCTCAGCCCGTATGGCTCGCTTGTTCATCATTTCGCATAGTCCATAGTCAACAGACACCTGTGACATGTCAACGTATCAATTAATCTGAATGAATAAAAAATAGAACTGAAAACATGTGTTGATGAATAATTGTTAGTATAATATGTTCCTAGCCTAGTATAGGTGATGTTTTGGTGTTTGTATGGATGCTTGGATGTGTTTTCGAATGTTTATGGGTTGTTTTATCTGGCAGGCGACTAGGACCTTCTGGGGGCGAGTCGATTGTTAATATCCTAGTCGTCCCTCAGGCCTTAGACGACTAGGAGAGGTATAAATACCTCTAATCATTGCCCTAATCATTTCAGCTGTCGCATTACACATTCCCAAGCACCCTGCCCTAGGTTTTTAGGTCTGTGATTGTTTTGTAATACCGAACTTTGTTTTCAATACAAGAACAACCTTTTAACCATATTCGTGTGTGTTTGATATCCCGTTTATCATTGTTTTCTTGTCGTTTTTTTGTCGAACATCGTTTAGTGGATTCCGCACTCTAAACGATCAAACTCGTGATTGACGGGTTGTCCGAAATCGATCCTACAATAATCAATGGGCCCCTCCCTTATTTTTTTAAGCCAGGGGGGAACGCTTGTGAACACAATAACGATGGTTAACCAATAGGATTTTTTTTAATTACATGGGCGTTATTCTATTGTATGGGTGTTATTGAATGGAGCCTTTGTCTACATGGGCAGACGTGACACTATTGTAGCGCAATAGAGCCCCTAGGAATTCTATTCCACACCACATAGCCTTAACATTCAAACCCGATATACGATAATAACCAATTAAAAACTTAAGGATAAATAAAAAAATAGAAATAAAAGATAAAACAAATAATAATTTTAATATCAAACACTACGTGACCTTGAGTTTCGAAGGATCAATTAAGACGCCATCTATAGAACTCATGTCAGTCGAACAATCTTCAACCGCGCACAAAGCATGGACGACTTCAGCCGCGGTCTGAAGGCATCGAAGGAAAAGGCGAAACAAACACGCGATGGATCGGAAAACCAAGGCTGTTGTTAAATTTTTTACCAGTACCAAACGCCCTAACCTTGCCCTCTAACACCAACGGTGGATCCACGGTCTAGCAGCCTTTTGGGTCCATAAGGGCTCAAAGTTATCGAGCCGATCACCATGGCGCATCACCACAACGTGTTGATGAGTCATTTGGAGGGAACCCATGGTTGATAGCCGCCGTCTGCATGCCTGTAGGAGAATGTTGGATCTTATAAGTGAATAGATGACACTGTTTACGTAGGTTCGTTGTAGTTTCGATTGAAGTTTCGTAAGAGACCTGGTCAGCAGCGTGAGTACGAAGCACTTGCTCTTGTTTTGTCGTGTTGGATCTCTGTTGGGAAAGTGGGGCTGCATGTTTGGTCTTGTACTTTTTATATGTATTTGTGGGCGTTAAGTACGTTCGATTAGAATTTAAAATCAAAATCAATGGAGGTTTTTCCATGACACCACCAATAGTGGGTCTATAGAGTATTCAATACTCTCCTTTTTAAGTCAACTTATTTCATTAAAATATTATCTATAAGGTGGCTGGGTGACTAGGTGTGAGGTAACGTTCTTAGCCATCTTAGTTGGGTGGTGTCTAAGCAGTGACGAAACCAGAACATTTAAAGCGGGGGGTCGTAATAGAAATTTTTTTATCTTATGTTCGAGAGTGTGCATTAATTACATTGTATGGGTAGGCTTGTAAATGAACCAAACGAATCCGAATAGGACACGTTTGTGTTTGTCCATTTAAGTTTTATTGAACATTTAAAGCGAGGGGTCGTAATAGAAATTTTGCATCTTCACCCTTTTTCCTCCCCTGATTCCGTCCCTGTGTCTAAGGTCGTCCTGAGAATTCAGGTGTCTGAACTGAGCTGCGAAAAATGGGATCCTTAGACCTTAACGAAATAAATAACGTAAACTATTTTCTTTAAACGATGGTTAAAGTAGTATCAATAAACATATCAACGAACAAAATGACAAAAACATAGTATTATAGTGAGTTAATGACATACCGTAATAAGTGAATAGCTTACGGGTATGAGTAAAGCTCTCCTAGCATTCTTGATAGCAATTTGATGGATCAACTCTTCATAGTTTATATTATCCAACATTTCGCTCTCGATAGCTATCATCGCCAATCCTCAAAGTCTTTCGTGAGACATTATACATCATAAGTAAGATTTCAATAACTTCAATTTCAAAAAATTCCTTTCAGCAGATGCCACCGTAATTAGAATAATCAACAATATTCTATAACTTCATGAGTATTTGACCATTGGCTGGTAGGCTTAGTACAAACTAAAATATATAAAAGAACTTGAAAAAAATTACCCTCCTATAAATTGGGCTCGAGCCAAGGACCTCCCTGCACCCTAATGGGTCGGCCCTGGTGACGCCCCCAACACCTTAAATACTATATTCGTTTGAAGAAGATTTCTAAATTATTGGGTTCTAAAGGTAATGGGAGTGGGGGGAGGAACACTCTAGGGTAGTACCAAGCCCCATTTAATCATATGGTGTCATGTCAAATTCCCTTAATTATTCTAGAACTATCAAAATACTGTCAACACCTACAACGTGTACCTAGAATTTTTTTTATTTAATCGTGTAGTGCCATGTGTCACGTTTGACCCTAGTTTTACCAACCCGACCAATTGTCAAAAACAGTAAACCCACACGGTAACATGTTGCCGTGAAACTCAAACCGGCAATCAAACCTAAGGGGTGACGGGGTGTTGTTGCGCGGCAACAAGTATCCACGCCCTTGCCGTGAGATCCCCGCCCTGCCTTATAGTATCCTTAGCTGGGTTATTAATGATATTTTTTTCAAAACTAGTATGCCATAAAAAGTACCTTGTAGTATCCTTAGCTGGGTTATTAATGATATCACTTTCGGTTTCGAACTTACGGCTTCGAGCTAAAGTAGTTGGATTTATTTATTTATATATTTTTTTTTTAGTTTCAATTCTTATGTATGTTTTGTTATCGAAAGGGTTTGGAATTGTGAAGTTCCAAATCAAAATTAGATATTGTTTAAAGACTGTGATCTGAGATTTGGTTGGTGGCGAAAGAGGGGTGTTACGGTTAGGGTTCAAATTTCTTGACGCTTGACACTCTCTCAAAATATGCTCGAATTTTCTCGTTCAATTCAGCTCAATCAAAAAAGACGCTTTGTTCATATCGGTTCGGTTTGCAAATGAACCAATCACGAGCAAATATGTGTGTGTGTGTGAGAGAGAGAGAGTGATTTTTAATATAATGACTAGAGACCCACGTTAATATTTTTGGTCCAAGATTCGAATAGAGTCCATTTGAGTAATTAGAATTGAACTCCAATACCAATACTCCATTGTTCAATCTTCCAAAATCCATTTGACTAATTGAAGTCAAAAAGTCAAATACTAAAATGTGAAGTGTATACGGACACTCAAGTCTCAACCTGCCATTGATTCAGAAGTACAAAACCCTAATCAAAACTCCCCATCAGCGTTCATTATTTGATTTCTCCATCGCCACTCGCCATGTTTTAGCTTTAATCGATTCATTCGATTTCAAACTTCCGATAGAAGTAAGGCCTGCTTCAATCGCTCGACGAATTGTCTTCCCGCTTAGTTGATCTCAATAGAACCGGTTAAGTGTTTTTCTTATCATCACCCAAACCATATTTATGATATATTCAAGTTTCTTTCTTTCAATCCACTGTTGTTCGAAAACAAGTCAAATGTCTTACCTTCGATGCTATAGATTTGGAGTGGTTGTAGAAGTTGGTCTCGATAGCAGTTATATCGCAGAGGCCGAAATTCGTGGAGGTCGAGCGACAGACTGTGGTTTGTGGTTGCAGTCTTGAAAACTTCATGGAAGAACATGGTGTTATGTTGTTTAAACCGAAAGCATCCCAGGTAAAGCAATTCATGTGATCTTTTGGGTTCGTATCTACCAGTTGAGGGGTGTGACGAGATAGTCTAGTTTGTCTATCATATATAATCGGAGATTAATGTCTGAGCAAAGCCATTAAAAGTCGTCTTAAAGTTTTAGGTTGTCGTTAAGAAGTTGAAGAGATAAAATAATTAAGTTGTCAGTTAAGAAGCTCCATGCCTAAGGTGAGGTGTTAATAATGACCAATGCCTTAATCTCATTTAATATGGACTATGTTCTAAAAACTAAAACACATGTTTTAAGTGTTTTTTTTTTTTTTTTTTTTTTTTGAAAGTTAGACCACATGTTTTAAATAACAAATGTGAAAACCTCAAAATCAAGGCCTAAGAGAAGGCCCAATACACGTTTATAGCTCCTTATTTCGGGTTAGTTCACATTCTTTTTTCTGTTCCGGTCAAAATCTGAGCTTTTGCCATGATTCGTTCTAATTAATGTAGATATCTGCTTATGAAACAAACACTCTAAATAAATTATATCTTACTCATTCAGACATCTATTACACTAAGAGCTCATTGCCATGGATTTAAATAATAAATATCAAAACCTCAAAATCAAGGCCCAAAGAAGGCCCAATACACATTTATAGCTCCGTATTTCGGTTCACTTCACATTTTTTTTTCCCAGTCCGAATCTGACCCTTTTCCATGGTTTGATTCGTTCGAATTAACTTTTGATCATCCAAACAATTGTTTTTCTTTATTATATCTGCCTGACTCTTTGAATATATAGACTAACCGAAAATTAAGCAATTATTTAAATAAAAGTAAATGAAAAATGCTTAATAAGCCTAATCGCTAGTCATGTTTTATAGGTGCACAAATTTAATATAGCGTTTGGTATGATGGAATGGAAGGAGAAATGACATGAACCATTACGAGTTAATGAAAAATAGTGTGTTTTGGTTGGTTAAAGAAATGGATCACCCATTTCCACAAGACACTCTATTTTCTCAAAACCATTTCATCCACCCCTCATGTTTTTTTTTTCATTTCATCCCTTATTAATCCTTTACTAACAACACCATGACCCAACAACCACCACCACCGCTGTCGCCACCCACTACCGTCGCCCACCACCTACCACTGTCGCCCACCACCCACCGTCACCGCCATCCAACACCACTCAACGCCGACCACCACTGTAGCCCCCCACCTACCACCATCGCCCACACCGTCGCCGCCACCACCGCTGTCACCACCCACCACTTTGTCGTCGCCTGCAACCACGCCACCCACTACCTTCACCCACCCACCACCATCACCGCCATCGACCTCCACCCATCGCCATCTTCTCCACCACTCACCAACACGCTACCACCACATACCATCACCGCCACCAACCACCACCCACCACCGCCACTACTCACCATCGTTGCCCACCCACCATCACAACCATCCACCTCCACCATCCACCGTCGCCACCACTGTTGCCGCCACCCACCAACACCTACTACCGCCACATATCACCACCCACCATCACCACCACTGACCAACACCCACCACAGCCAATCACCACCGATTTTATTCCTTCTTTTCATGCCTATCCAATAACACAAAGTAATGTTTTGTTTCATTCCCACATGGCAACCAAACAAGACATGAAATAGTAATAATCCATTCCATTACCTTGTCCATTTTATTACCTCTTCCATTCCATTCCCTCTTCCATTCCCCATACCTATTGATTTTTCAAAACAGCTTCTGCGTTTTCGAAAAGCAGGGGTGGGGCTGTTTTTAGATTATTACGTTTTGGTAGCCTAAAAATTCATTTCAAAACTACCCCAAACACTAAAGTTGATTATTTGCGTTTTGAAAACGCAATGATCTAAAAATCTATTTCAAAACGCAACCCTAAAACACCCCAAACTTACATAAGCAAAATTATACTTTATAAACTTATAAAACAATTTCGCTCCTCTTTTTCGAATGCCCGTCATTGAAAAACAGATGCAATTCATTGATCAACAAAAATATCTTAAATACTTTTTTGAAATAAAAGTGTATTTAACTAAAGGGCAATGCGCTAATAGTATTCGTTTGAATTTCTCTAGAAGAGGTTGTCCGTTGGGGCCTCATTCATAATAAATGTCATGCACAAATCAAAGATTTTACCGCAACAGATCTTTAACGAGGAATTTCCCCCGGAATTGGTGATGCGCCGATCACCTCTGTTATCTGTGGTCATAGAAGTGGATAGCTCTAAATGTCAATTGAGGCCAAAGAAATAAAACATAATAAACTCGATCTCTTTTTTAGTATTAAATGAAAATTCATAAAAACCAATCCAATGGACTTGTTGGCCAGCCAAATTGTCAATAGAGGCCACGTGTTAGGAGTTTAGTGGGTCCCACATACATGTGACCATGTCTCCTGAATCATCCTCTGCAAACTTCTGATGGATTCAGTGTACATAATACCCAAATCGTATTAAATAAAGCTTCTTTGGTTTTAATTTGAAGTATTTTACTTTTGGTGGACGGTGAAAAGTTACAACTTACAAGTATGCTAGGGATGGCAAAACAACCCGAGCTTAACGGGTATACCTGAAATCTGATTAGGACAAGTATACTTGATACTTAATGAGTATGGGATGAGTTTGTTATTGGTAAAAAAAAATATTTTGCTGGTATGGATGGGTATGGTATTATGTGATACTCGACTCGATTACCCGAAACTAAATACCCATTTACTCGAAACATATACCCACAAATTTTGAAGTTTATATATATATATATTTTTCTTAACTATTTTTTAGTAAAATTTCATTTTAATAGATTCATTATTTGAAGAATAAACTTTTCTTTTGAATTTACATTCTAAAATATTTCAAGTATGGTGATGATTCATACGTATGTTGTTTATTACAATTTAATGTATTATAGATTTCTAAAACATAAAACTATAAAAAAGTATATATATATATATACACACACACACATGCAAATCTTGACTGGTATGGGATGAGATTTTATAACTGGGTATGGTATTAATCAAACCCGACCCATACCCAACCGGTTACCATCCCTAATTAGTATGCTATGGATACGGAGAGCTGGTAAATTTGTGTGCATCATGTTTTGAGCGGACATTTTATTTTATTGGGGTTTGTATTTTCTTTGTGGTTTTGTTTGTGTGTTGTTAGGCTAAAATGATATGAAATTGAGCCATATAAGTTTTCTTGCGTAAAATCAATTTTATATTTACGCCACGAAGATAAGAGGCTTCGTTGCTCTTTTTCTTTAATATCTATGCAATTAAATAAAGTCTCATTAATTATTACTTAAAAATTTATTTATATTTTTATTTTGTATTTAAAACAATAAAATAAAATACTGTTCAAACTAATAAAATAAAAAATACAAAGAAAAAAATACAAAACCATGTTTAAGAAAATAACATACCATTTAGACTAATAAAATAAAAATAAACCAAGAAAAATACTAAACAAGCTTAAAAGATAACATACCGTTTAAACTAATAATACAAAATAAACATAAAAAACTACTCCTAATTGAGATAGTTAGCTTGGATTGCTCATTTCCGATGTTCGATAATCACTTGGTCCTCCTCTGAGACATGCGAGAAGTCTTCTCGAGGAACTTTAAATCTTTTTCTATTTGCATTTGGTGCTCTTGTTCCTTAATCGAGAGAATTCGAGCAAGTTTGACGTCCAATTGAGAGAGTTTGATGTATCTTTGGGATTCGTTGTTGTTGTAGATGAGGATTTGGCTCGAGCTATTGCAATTATCTTGTTTTTATCTCTACCAGGCGGGTGTTACAACTCTTGCAATTCTTCAAAATCAAACTCGCAGTGTTGTACGTTTAGGTTTAAATAGTAATGGCATGCCACCCACCTTGAGATGAGTATGGTTCGGGTGTGCCAGAAGTAGTATTGGATCGTTTAGCCGATCAACCTGTGTTGACTGGTGCCACAGGATATCACTTTGGAGAATTTCGATGTAGCTTCCAAGGTTCTATCATGATAACCCAACACCGTGATTGAATCTAAATTCATTTTGTGCAGTCGTCATGACATCTACCTCGTTCGAATTGCTTCCTCTTTGACCATTGTTTGTAATGTGGTTGAAAATGTCGCATTAATTGCTTCCTCCAAAACACGGACGCTTCTTGGTCATCACATAGTTAAACAAGTTAAGCAAACAATTTAAAGAATTTAATTAACTTAGGTAAACAATTAAATTTTTTAAATGAACAATTTCAATAATTTAAATAAGTTAGGTAATAAACAACTGGAAATAATTTTAGACATAAATGTCTACTATTAATGGGGTTTTTGAAAACGTTGAATCACACTCGTGTCAAAGCTAAATCCTCATTGCTTGTCCACTTTCTCGCATGTCTTTGGAGCACGTTCTTCTTCAAGTTGCTTCTTACGATGTCTACGTGTGGATGATGTTATATTTGGTCACCCTCGTTTGTGTTGAAATTGACTACCCACATGTTGACTTCATTAAGTGTTTGATGGTTTGCATAACGTGGGTGGCTTGGATCAAACACATTTGAAAATGATGTTGTTTGGAGACATGATGAATAAAGAAAATAGTGAAAATGGAGTTTTGAAATTTTTTTTGTGGTTAAGAGAAGAGTGTTCGAGTTGTAGGTTCAAAAATATATGGTTAAATGAGATGTATATTGTGCCCCAATGGCGTTTAAGAAATAGTGTGAGAGGCCCTATTAGGTATTTACTTTTAGAAAGACTGTAAAAAGGTATAATCGATTCTTTTTTAATTGAAATAGAATTGTATTTAACATTTCTTCATAGGGTGATGACTAGACACCAAACATCCGGAGATGTGGAAAGAGCATATTCGTCTGACTTTTTTTGGACCACATGAAATGTGTAAAAAGATCTTTTATTGATGTGGTAACATATAGTATGTGTATGTTAGACTAAGGGGTGTGGGTGGGGAAA
>JAUTDX010005624.1:0-35525 GCA_030844895.1 Ambrosia x helenae
TCAATATTCTCACTCCATAATTCAACATAAACCTCCATCCATCATCATCACTAACAGCTTTCATTCTCTGCCATGACCAACTTCCTCCTCTGTTTACCCTTACCCATTCTCTGCCATCAACCATCAATAACTCCATGTAAAACCCTATCAACATTTCAGTTAATAGCCGCTAAAGATGAAAATAAACAAATTACAGAACTTAGTATCTGACCGGAATCCTAGTCGGAAACCCAGACCTTTACCGCCTCCTGTACACCACCGAACCACCACCGTTTCAACACCGTAAACCAGGTCGTCACCTATCTAAGTCACCGTGACCGTGTTTGACAACACCCTCTGTATAAACCAGACTATCCTAGAAACCCACCACCGTACTTTATGTAAACGAAATCCCACTGTTGATCTTTGACAGCCATCACGGTCCATCTTCTTAACAAGCCGATAGTACCTCTGTTCCTTACGTATTCTGATCTTGTGATTTCGACAGCTCACGCGCCGGAAATAAGTGTAGCGCCGGCGTGCACGGTGGTATTCCGCCACTGTTCTGCCCTTTCCTCTCTCTCTCTCTCTGGTCGTCCCTCTCTCTCTATTTGGGGGTGAAGTGCATGGTGATTGTGTTATTTGGGAGGAACGACGCCGGGAACCACCGTCTGAGGTGGTGACAGGAAATCTCCAAGCACCTCTCGATTTTTGTCTGAAAAAATGTGTATGAGTGTGTGGATTTGTGGGTTTTATTATTGTTAGGGGGTTTTTATTAGTGTTTAAAAATCCTATTTAACTAAGGGTGAATTACACAAATTAGGGTTTTTGATAGGTAGAGTGGAAGATTGATGGCTGCAAACTGAGGAAGAATTGAGATCCAGGGTGAAATGACATGTTTGCCCCTCACGTGATGGGCACATGTCCGACTTAAACAGAGATTTTTAACTGAGCTTGGTCTAAAGGACATAGGGTGTGACAAATTGATAAAATAAATGATATAAGGAGTGAAAAAATTTCCATAAAGGACAGAGGATGCAATTTCAGTAATAACTAAAGGACAATCTGTGTAATTCTCTCTAAATATTATAATGAAATAGCTCAAAACATATATTGATAAAATGTAAAAAAAAATTCAAACAGCAAACACTTGAATAGATACATAGGTAATATCAAAGGTTCAAGATTGCTAATGTGTAATATCAAAGATTCAAGATTGCTAATCAGAAAGTATGTCACAAAGTTTTTATTGCTAATGAGTTCGCTCTTCTTATGATGCAACACAAAATATAAAAACAACCATTTAACATTTGACACTTTTTTTACGAATACATCAATATGATGAAGTAATCAAATCTGTATATCAAATGAGATTAAGTCGAAGAATTCACAGTGTATGAACTATAGATGGAATCAAAGAAATACGATAACTAGAACATCAAATATTAGCAAAACAGATAAGAAATCATAACTTATCAGTTCAAAACGAAAACAAAAGATCTTAGCAGTGTTAATTGTTATAGGAATAGACAAACTCCTAATATCCGAACAATTTTTAATGGGTTCATCATCAGTTGAACCTAATTATTTAAAAGTAAACTACGTTTTATACGGAAGATCATCAAACCTCACAACAATAAGTTGCAAGTTCAAGAAAGTTCAATCCAAATAAAGCCTACTTAAGTGAAATCAAAGTACATCATCTATAACTCATCCTAAAACCTAATCATCAACTTAGCAAACACAGAGAAGAAAAACAATACATTACGAAGCTAACATGAACACATAGGCTATGATGTGTGGCAGAGCAATCAATACAGAGAAATATCCCGTAGGTCACCAACGCCCAAGTAGGATATATTCTTCGCGTTACAATCAAAACAAATCTGGTCAATACATCAATCTAAACAAGGGGTGATATCTTTTAAGCTCTTAGGGTTTTCTAAAAGAAGAACGATGGTAAACAATTAGAGGAACGATGGTAAGCAATTGCTACCGTTATGTAACCGAAAATGTGGTGACAAAAGCCCAATTTTCTAGTAGTGCTTGTGTGATGGAATGAAGATATAGATTTTAGGGTTTCTTGAGAAAGGGAGTGAAATAATCGATATCACCAAGTTTGAGTATGAGGAAGAAGAAAGGGAAATCAGGGTTTACAAATAAGTTTGTTTCTAAAAAATGGCCATAATATAGTAGATCCACTTTTTTCTCAAAACTTGGTAATTGGAATTAGCGAGAAAAAAACTTTAGAAGTCCTCAGAATGTGACAAGTGTCCCCGAATAGCTTTTATTTATATATTATAGATTTATAGTAGATAATACCAACAGATTTTGGGGAACATCTATCATCGAAGGTCATACCCCCAACAACGGCCTGAAAAATCTGGATAGGAATCTTATTGGAAATCCAAATCTTATTTATTGACAAAATAGTGAGAAATAACCGGCAAAAACTAGGGCCCACACAGAGCTGCAAACGAATCAAATGCCTAGCAACTAGTTCGTGAACCGTTTGGTAGGATATGCGTTTGTGTACATTTGTTTAATAACTGAATGAACATGAAGAAGAAAGTTCATTCTTTTAGTTAAATGAACAAACATAAATAGAAGCCGTGTTTGGTCATATATGTTTGTAAAACGTTTGACAACATATACATTTATGTTTGTGTACTATAATTCACTAGGTTATTTTAATTTTTATATAATAAATTAAATTTTTCAAAATTCCCACTAATAAAAATCAAATATTCGTGTATTGTGTTTCATTAAAATCAGTTAATAATTATTAAGGGAAATGGAATTTAATAATCCCAACTTTGGAGGTTGGAAGGCAACAGTCCCAACTTGAAAATTGTAACACAGTAGTCCCAACTTGTCAACATTCTTATTTTAATGGTCCCAGACTTAACTCAGTTAAAAAACTCTGTTAAGTGCCACGTTGGCATCCCACGTGGCACTCCTACGTGGCAAAAATGGTGAATCTGTCAAAAAAACGTGGGCCCCACAATGACACTTGTTTTTTCAAAAATCTTTTAATATTTAAAAAATCTTTTAAATAATGTTTTATTAACTTTTATATATAATATATATATACTTTAGATAAACATATTATATATACACACATATATATCATCATCATCTTCACCACAACCACCTTCCACCACCACCGTCACCCACCTGCCACCACCGTCAACCACCTTCCGCCACCACAACCACCTTCCACCACCACCACCACCACAAACACCACCAAAACCCTCTTTCTACCCCCACCCTTTTCTCAAACACACATAGAGACGTGAACACCACCAAAACCCTCCAATTTCTGAAACCCTAACCCTAATCATCCTCTGCCTTTGATTATAATCATCCCCACGTTTCCAAGAAGTTGAAGCCACCCGATTCGTGTTCGGACTCCTAAAGATCTGGTTTTCTCTGTTCGGACTCCAATTTCTGAAACCCTAACGCCGCCATCGCTTCTTCTTCCTCTCTCTCTCTCTGCTTCTCTCTCTCTCTCTCTACCCGGTTTTCTCTCTCTCTCTCTCTCTCTCTAAAGATCTGGTTTTCTCTCTCTCTCTAAAGATCTGGTTTCTCTTTCTCTCTCTAACTTCCCTTCAGCTTTCTCTCTCTATAATAGGGTTGGGTAAAGGGTACAAGATGGGTGGTGTTGGTGTTGTTTGGTCGTCGTTCCGCCGGAGCTCCGCCGCATCTCCGCCTCCCTCCGACCCCTTTCTCTTTCCTGGTTATCTCTCTAAAAGATCAGTGTATGTGTGTGGGTTATCAGATTAGAGAGAAGTGAGTTTGAACGGTGGTGGTCGGTGGGTAGTTGGTTGTGGTGGCAGGTGGTTGGTGGTGATGGTTGTGGTGGTGGTGGGTGGTACAAAGACAGAGAGAGAAGAGAGAGATGTGTATATGTGTGTGTTTTATGTGTATAATATATATATATATACATATATATATTGATAAAAAACTTAAATAAAAAAAAGACACTTTCATTGTGGGCCCATATGTTTTTTGCCAAGTGGGACAAATTGGCCACGTCAGACGCCACGTGGCAGTCCACGTCATCACTTAACAGAAAAACTTAACCTCAGTTAGTTTGGGACCATTAGAATAAAAATGTTGACAAGTTGGGACTGCTGTGTTACAATTTTCAAGTTGGGACTGTTGCCTTCCAACCCCCCAAAGTTGGGATTATTAAATTCTATTTCCCCTAATTATTATGTTAGTATACTATGGTGGATCTACGTAACATTTGTGATGAAATACGACGTTTTTTATTCGACAATTTATACATAATTGTTTGTGTTTGTTTATGTTCATGAGCGCTTAGTTGTTTTAGTTTGTGTTCATTAATATTCGTTTGTGCTCATTTGTTTTCATGAACGTTCATTACCTAAAGTTAACAAATGAAAACGTACGCTTCCTTTTCCTTAATTAACGAACATGAACATAAAATCTCACCAAACAAGTGTTCATGAATAGTTCGTGAACATATTTCCTTGACGAATGCAACGTTGCTCCTGTTCGCTTCATTTAAAAAAGCGTGTAGCGCTCCAAAGCGTTTTGGTTCCAAAAACCGAGGTGAGAGGCATGAGACGAGAGCTTCAAGTATGTGACGCGCCCAAGCGAAAAAATAAATTTAGAAATATTAATACATGTCAACACGACATATTCTACTTGTTAAGCAATCATACACAAAATTATAAAAACTTGTATTGGTTTTTATTTCACTGGACCAAAATAACTCGGTTTAACCCAGTTAGTTTTCTACCTACGTGACATGTCATTTTATGTATTTTAGTGACCCATTTGCACTTATGCCCTAGGGATATTAAATTACAATTTTCAAGTTAGAATTATTGTCTTTCAATCATACAAGGTTGAGATTATTTAATTCCAATTCTCGTATTTAATTGAATGATGGAAAGTACATGGAAACTTCATGATTAATAAATAGTACATATAAAAAACAATTCCATGAAGAAGAAAACTATCATTACCACATTGCCTTGTAATTGTTGTCCAAATTCATGAGTAACCTTCATTTCCTCTTCATTTTCCTCTCTTTACAATGGACAACTTCAACATCAGAAACATGGATCAAAGCCGGTTATTGGTACACCGGTAGCGAATACCCGATACCCAACATAAACACTGCTCTTTTCACTCACCTCATTTGTGCCTTTGCATACATCAACCCTTCAACCCACAAGCTTGTTTTAACAGCATCTGATGAGTCATATATATCCTCGTTCGCATTCACTGTTAAAAAAAGCAACCCATCAGTTAAACCACTTTTGTCAATATGGACACAGAATGAAAACTATGCTAATGATGGGAATTCATCCAACTTTTTATTGATGACTGAAAACCCCGCCTATCGAAAGACTTTCATCGAGTCTTCAATAAAAATGGCTCAAATGTACCGGTTTGAAGGCCTTGATCTTTCTGCTACTACTTTGTTAAGTACAAAAGGAAACATGAGCAGTTTAGGGATATTATTTGATGAGTGGCGATCTGCGATAGATCGAGAAAAACTTATCTTGACCATGGGAGTTCATTACTCACCTGAACTTAACTTAGTGAGTTACCCAGTTGACTCATTACGCAAAAACTTTGATTGGGTGCATGTTCGATCATACGACTATCATACACCTATGATTGATAATTTCACAGGGGCCCATTCAGCCATATATGATCCATCTAGCCACAAGAATACGGATTATGGTATAAATGAATGGATCAAAAGAGGATTACCAGCTAGCAAGCTGGTGTTGGGTTTAGCATACCATGGCTATGCCTGGACCCTTGTGGACACGAAAGATGATGGCATCGGTGCACCCGCTAAAGGTCTGGCTATGACAAGAGATGGGTCGGTGAGCTATGACTATATCAGGGGGCACATGAGAAGTTACAAAGTGAACTCATTGTATAATTCAACATACGTGATAAATTATTGTAAGATTGGTTCGTTTTGGATTGGGTTTGATGATGTGGAGGCTATCAGAAATAAAGTTGCTTATGCGAAAGAGAAGGGGCTTCTTGGTTATAATGTATGGCAGGTCCCTAATGATCACAACTGGGAACTTTCAAAAGCTGCTGGTAAGTACAAAGTCGATAAGGTATTAAAAGAAGCGGGTCAAAAGAATGTATTTTTCGTATGGGTCAATAAGTGTCAGGTCGACTCAAAACACTTGCTCTAATCTTTTAAAACCTCTTTTAAAACCTTTTGATCCAATACTGTACACACACAGAAGTGATCAATGACAAACTTTGCAGCACAGGAAGACAACCACAGCCACCGCAAGCCATTATTGGCGATTACTTTGTGCACAATTGCTTCCTTTATCCTGCTACTAGGATGCATAACATTTTACCTGAGAAAAAGGGTCATATCAAAAGGTAAACCATTTATCTATCCCAGTTTTCACCATTCCCAGCATATAACATATTAACAAAATCACATCGATATCATAGTCATCGAATCTGACACATTTTTGTTAAAACGGTTATTAGATCAATCATTATGTTGTAAATGATAGCAAAATTTGATATCAGCTTAACTTGTTGACCTCAATAGTGAAATCAAATCATGCTTGTTTTCCCATTCTAATGATTACGAACTACAAAACAAATGTGTAACCGAGGATAACTTGTTGATTTGCTTTAACAGTGAAGCAGATGATAGAGACGATGATGAATAGAGGCAAATCATCTTATCATAAACAACAAGTAATTAGCTTTGCAGACATAAGAGAAGCTACAAATAGCTTCTCGGAAGAAAATAAGCTTGGCGAAGGGGGGTATGGACCAGTTTACAAGGTACTTAATTTATCTTTTGTTTTACAAGTACCAAACTATTTACTTTTCAACTTCTCTTAAAATCGGCTCTGCACAAAAATTAACGTATATGTTATAAGTCAACAAAATAAATATGTTATGGTCGTGTAATGACTAGGGAAAATTGTCAAACGGACAAGAAGTAGCAGTAAAAAGACTTTCGCGTAGTTCTAAACAAGGGATCGAGGAGTTCAAGAATGAAGTTACATTTGCAACAAAACTACAACACGTTAATCTAGTAAAACTCTTGGGGTTCTGCACTGAAAGGGAAGAAAAGATGCTAATCTATGAATACATGCCAAATAAAAGCTTAGATCTCTACCTCTTTGGTGACAAATCTTCTATCTTTGTCTATCTTAAAAATTACCTATCTTCGATTACATGATCCCATAACTGAGGTTACTTAAAATTACTTTTGTAGATCCAACTAGAAGGTCAATGTTGAAGTGGGAGAAATGGATTGACATAATTGAAGGGATAATCCAAGGACTTCTGTATCTCCAAGAATACTCGAGACTAACAATAGTTCACAGAGACTTGAAAGCAAGCAACATTTTACTTGATGCTGATATGAAGCCAAAAATATCAGATTTTGGTATAGCAAAAAGCTTCGAGAGCAATGAGACTGAAGCAAGTACTGAACGGATTGTGGGAACCTAGTAAGTATGCTCATTACAGTCATTAGTTAGGGTTGTTTATCCAAATAATTTATTCTAAATGCATTAGTTTTAAATATTAAAAGATCATTATCCTTAAGCCACTTTCTAAATATCTCCTTGGTAATGCAGCGGATGTGTCCCTCCTGAGTATATAAAACAAGGTTTATACTCAAGAAAATATGATGTTTATAGCTTCGGAGTTCTCCTTCTACAGATCATAAGTGGAAAGAAGAACTACAATGTCTACGGACTACATCAAAACCTCAATCTCCTAGAATATGTAAGTTTCTTTAGCTTGTTAGCCCAAAGATGTTTTGAATTTGATGGTTGACCATGAGCAATTACTGCAGGCATATGTTCTATGTAAAGAAGAAAGAGGAATAGAGTTCATAGATTCTTCATTGGATGATGAATCTTCAACATATAAATTAACAAGATGCCTCCATGTGGCGCTGCTATGTGTTGAAGAAAAATGGACACACAGGCCATCAATGTTGGAAGTTTCAGCCATGTTAAGGAATGATTATCAAAATCTACCTATTCCAAGAAGACCTGCTTTTTCAACAAAAGAATACAATGAAGAACAGAAAAATAAGATCAATGCAAAAGTCTATTCTGTTGATATTGCGACCATAACCCAACTTTTACCTCGTTGAGTTATAACTATGATTAGCAATGGCGGAATCAGTGACTTTTTTTTATTCTCTATGAGCTGCAATCGGGCCCAACTCACGTTTTCCTCCAAAAAAGAGCACATTTTACAAGGCAAATCCGGAAAAATTCTAGTGCCCAGATGATCAACGGCCGGTAGTCCTCAATTCACTAAATCTTCTTCCATTCTCATGGTCCATTTTTAGGGACAGAAATTTGGTAAAGCAAGTCATAAAGTCCTTTTATAGATTTCTATGATAAATCCATATTTATTTATTTTTTTCATCACAGTAGAAAAAATTATGCCTCGACAGTTCTGTAAACAAATACAACAATAATATAATTGCAACAAATGAGATTGAACTTAATTATCCCCAAATCTACCTAATTATCTAGCAACTATTCTACTAAAAATGTTATGCCTCCATGCGGTTACGTGTCAACAGAGTCACAACAGATTACTTATATCTATTTACTAGAATTACTCCACAACCTACAATTTGTGGTCAAAGTAGAAGAAAGCCAAGCTGCAAAGGACACTGAATGCCTCCGCTAAAAGAAAATTTGGCTCTATAATTCCATACAGTCCATCATCAGAAACTAATGCACTTTCATACTTATACAGTTACAACAGCTACTGCAAGTGGATGTTGGTATAGTATAACCATTTACCAACAAATTTTTGTCTAAACAAGAAAAAACTGTAATGCGAGAACCGCAATTTCAGCCTTGAACATAGACATTGTTTCTAGCAAACTACAATGATTTTGACCAATTTTGACAGATTTGAACCGAAATTTAGACTGTTATTGACTGATTACCGATTTTAGGTCCGACTAGGTGAAATTAAATAGATAAACTACATTTTATTGGCGATTATTCCCGTTTATTTGCAACACACTGCCAATAGTAGTACAAGAACGCCTTCTTGTCGGATAGAGTATTATGTTGAGAACCGCATAACACACTTGTACATAGCGAATTGATTATTTAATGTGTGAACAGCAATTCTCAACATAACTATTGATTCCGAAATGAATATTTTGTAAATAATCACCAACAAAAACTATGGTAGAAGGTAAGCCTAAAGTCCTAAACAGAGAGCACTAAACATAGATTAAATAACAGAATAATGGTACATAAATAGTTGACTTAACTGGTCAGATTTAATAAAGAATTAATATGAACACCAATCAATCAATATAGGGGTTCAACATTGCTGCAAATCGCAAATCGTAATCATGGTTAGGCGTACTGATTACGTTCTGTTTTCTGGTTAAGTGTGGCAATGTGTGATCAAAGTTTCATTTATCACGGTATCTCGTCAATGTGCTGCCGGTTTTAAACAAACGTAAGGCTATCAGGATTCAACAACACAACTCAATTTACTTCTCAACATTCAACAAAACGCACTATTTATGGTTAAATTTAAATAAAAAAAGAAAGAGAAAGAAAAAGGAGTACATACCTTCACCGGTGGTCGGTGGTGGGCAAAGCAAGGAGGTCGACGGTTCATGTGGTGGCATTGGTGTCTGGTTTTTCTAAATTTTTCTGGTTAATATTATTATTTAGATAAGTAGATTATTAGATATTATGGATCCAACTGAGCTTAATATAGATACTTGAAAAACCGGCCTTTGTTATGTAATGGTTGCACATGTATTAGATAATATTAATAAGCCAAAGCATTTGAACAGTAGCTGCTGGCAAGGGCAATTCTGTAAATATCTGATTTCTACTGGGTATTTTCATAAACTCCATTTTCTCACTACTTGAGCAATTTTTTCCTTCATTTGCAACAAATTGGAGCAGCCTGGAGATTGGACGTCACGCCAGCCACCGTCTCACTATTACCGCCACCGTCATACACCGCCAGCGTCTTTGCAGACAGAGAGTGGCAGTTGTTCCGGTCAACTTTCGACACGTTTCTGGTAAGCCCTTTTCCATTGCATGTTCTTCGTTTGGTCAAATCGGTTATCCGTGAACCTTAACCCGACGAATCATGTTGGTCTGATGTGTAGGTCATCTCTGGTGATGTTGGTTTCTAAATGGTGAAGATGAACCGGCCAATCTAATGCAGCGGCGGTGGTTTGTCAGTTACCAGTGACTAAGGCAAGGCGGACCTCCGATTTTGTTTTTTTCCTGGTTAGTCTATCACTTTTTCAACAATTGATGAACATTTTTTATGGTTTAGGGTTTTGTTGGCTTTGATTTGGTCAACTGCCACAAGATCTATGGTGATGACAGAGGTAAAAACGGCTACAGCTGCTACAGAAAACTCTCTTACAATTTTATGACTATTGTTACTAAAGAGATCAGCAAGTTAAAATAGAGACATTCATCATTTATGATTCAATTAGCTAACTTATGTCTGCAAACGAGGTAAAGGTTATATATAATCTGGATACATTATATTAACTTGGATGATATAAGAATTTTCAATTGAAGTGGTTATTCATTTGGATGGAATGCACACGAAAAAACAACAAAAGTGCAGAGCTCAAATATTGATTTTTTGATCTAATTATAATCGGTGGCCTAGAACTATAATGGGCTGAACTAAACTTTCGGGGTTGGGCCAGTCGATTGGAACATTGGGCTGCAAAGAGAACGAAAACACGACTAAAGTGTGTGTCGGCATGACGTTTTTCCGCTAAAGGAAACTATATGGTTTGACCAAAAGCAATTTTTGCTTTAACTAAATAGTTATGACTGACTGGACCTTTTCAAATTGAATTGTATAATTTGGTATATTTTGCAAGTTTATTGGGGGTGCTTCTAATATGCACCAGTGGAAAGCATAAATGGGTAAGCATTCTCATGCTTTCATTGCTTTACGCCTTTAACAGGTTCTTCAAAAACTACTAAATATGTACACATTTTTTTAGTCATCAATTTTTTTATGCAAATAAAATGTTGAATGCACCATCAGTCTTCTTAAAATATTTAAAAACATACTTTTCTTATAAAATTGTCCATTTGGGGTCAAAGATTTTATTCTATGACTGTTACGTTTTGGGTAAACTATAGGGTATGACTTTTTTGACATGACACGGACTTAATATGAAATTCACGGTTTTGACTTCTGAGTTTAGTCTAAACATGTTTGGGTCAGCTATCTGCAGATGAGAACATTTTATAGAAAGCTAAAGTCGGTTCCTTCTTTTCTACCTGTGCCGTCAGTTGTATGCGCCATTTTTTTTTTAAGTTTGGAAGGTTGGGTTGAGCTTTTTTTTTATACAAGTTAAGCGGGTGGAAAAGAGATAATATTGAAGAGGTTAATCGCCACGAGGGATGAAGGAAGAGTGAGATCTAGAAGTGGAGAGTGAGTGTGTGGCAATGAGTCGGGCTGTGGTTTAACCATTTTTAGGGGTTTGTGAAGGTTGGAAATGACAAGTATGAATTCTATTAATGCTATACTATTTCTTATGTTTGCTAAAGCCTAAATGAATTAAAGAATTTAATGAAATGTTATAAAAATGATTTTGTTGTGATAAGTGTATATGTGAAATTCAAACTAATTGTGGGTTTAGTTAAAAGTCATCAGGGTGAATGCCTGAATGGGCACCTTCACGTCGGGAGCTCAGGTTCATCGGGTTGGACAGGATGGGCTTAAAACCCCTAAATATGGTTAAAAAATTGTCTCATTTATGCAGATTCCTCATTTGAGACCTGCTGAATATATGTGTTCAAGATTATCTAGGAACAGAAGAACTGTTAATCGTGCTTATGGTGGCGTGCTTTCTACAGATTCCGTGGGGGAAAGGTATTGTGTTTTCATGTTTTTAATTTAATTTATATCCTGGTATGTTAGTTACTAAATTTATCGATGGATGTTAATTCAGGATCATCAGTGCTTTTTTGGTTAAACAACACAAGTTATGAAAAAGGTGTTGAAGATCCAAAAGAAAAGACTACTTCTAAGGCTTAGATTTGCAGGAACAGTTTCTCATGGGGGTAATTATAGGTTTCTAAGATTTTTTTTATGGGTAAGCGGGTTGTTTCATGTTTGAGTTCTTCCCATTTGTCGACAAACACATACTTGGATAGTCGTCTTAGGTTTTTGTTTAGTGTTTCAATGATTTTATTTTATGAAATCTGTTCTGGATTCTTTTGTTCATGTCTTGAAGGTTTTATTCAGGTTGATGCAGTTCAAGAGGTTGTTTAGAGATGTCCCAGTGGTAGAGGTTTTTAGGGTAACTCAAGAGGCTATTTAGAGCTGTTGTCAGTAGCGGTATTAGTTCGTTAGTTATCCCCAGAGATAAAGTCGTATTGTAATCGCGCAACGCGCGATGTTGAAAACACACTATTTTGTAGGTATTTCAAGAAAAACGCCCCGAATCTATTTTGTAGGTATTTCAGCAGGACATGTTAGGCGTTTATTTTGAAACGACTAGGTTGTATGGGTTTTTTTTCGAATGTGTTATTTGAAAAACGCCTTGACTGTGTTGTTTAGGTATTTAGGTAGGCCATATTTGTAAGGCTGTTGGGTCAATAGGTATATTACTTTAGGTGTTTAAAAGAAATCGCATAAAGTCATATAGTTTTGATGTTAATTTAGAAACGCCTATGGTGTATTGTTATGTTAGTTTTGGCGTTTAAAAGAACAGTGTAAAGCCATATAGTTTTGTTGTTTTTTATTTGCTATGTTTTTACGTTGTTTACTTGGTTTTGTTATTCTGTTGTACTTATGGAAGTTTCTTTCTGTAAATTGCAGCTTTTAGTGACTGTCTTCGCTTCGTATATGCAAGTTAGGTTTGATTGATTATTGTGAAGATCTTTCAGTTCGTTGCTTGATGGTATCTCTAAAATTGTTGTTGCCCGTGAAGGTTATCTGCTACGGTTTCTGTTTATACGGCTTAAACCGCTTGTGCAAGCTACATGTGCTCAAGTATATATCATTTTGTTAATCTTGGTTAAATATTGTATCTCAGTTTACTTTTCTCATACATTTTTTGATTGATGTATGAATTCATTTCGTAGGCCGATACTTGGGCAAGCAGTCAGGGTGCTATGTTTGAAAGTGTCTTGAAGTCGAGCTGTGAGATTATTCAATATGGATGGACCAAGGACCCACACGCAGTGGATACATTTATTAAGGGACTGGCTGCAAATATTCGCAAACATAATGATTATGAGGAAGAGGTTGGTTATAATCTTTATTAGTCTTCTTATTCGTTTTCGATCTTAGATTGTTGAAATGTTTCTCTTGCTATTATGCTAGGGAGCTTTGATCCTTTTAGTTGTAGAAACCATACGTTTTCGCTTTGACTTATAATAAACTAGCTGAGCTTTTGTGAATACGTTTTCTTAATAGTAAGTATATTAGTATATAGTTGAGCTTATGAAATGAATGTAAGCTCAGGGGGTTTGTTGATAGAGAACAAACAGGCCATGTCTATTCACATAATAATCACTTTTACACTAGGGATATGATACTGATATTTCTCATAACAATACTTTAGATATTCCCAAGTCTAAAAGTAAGGGCCTGATTACTTTGTGTATGGATAAGCTCTGTCAAGTTGTATTTTGTTGCAGCTTATATCTAGAATAAGTTGTAAGTGAATAGTTTGCCTTGTCTAAAATATGTTATGAAATGGATAGTTTGCTATTTTCTATGTGTGTTGAATAGTCTGTCGCGAATGTCCAAAATTACTATTTTAATTGCTAAATGTCGAATGGAAATTCATTGTTTGATAAGAGTTCTAAATGAAAGTCTAGAGTAAAATACCATTTTCCATCCAAAAGTTTGAACTGTTTTGATAAAAGACACCCAATATTAGAACAAAACAATATCAATAACTTATAGTATAACTATAAAACAAGATCTGTTGATATACTTGCCATAATATAACTATAAAAACAAGATATGTTGATATAACTATAAAACAAGATCTGTTGCAGGTTAGTGATCGGGTGTGGAAAAATTCTTAAGGTAAATGGCTTATAAAACAATTTTGATCGTATCAATCCTATATTTTGTGTTTATGCGTTATGTTGCCGCCGCAACGCGCGGCGGTTATAACCATGACAAAACATGAGTATCCGCTTGACCTGCTGCGCTTTGTGTTTCACGCGACAGCCATATGGGATGCAGTAACCCGTTCGCCCCCACCGTGGCAACAACTTTAAATGAACATTGTATTGGTTGTTGATGAGTAACGTTGCTTATACATGATCGAAACTGACGGAAATCTCTTACGTCAATAAAGTAGATTCAATTAGACTGTGTAGAACATTGTATGTAAGTTATCTTAATACACATACATTTGTATGTCAATCGATTTTGGATATGACATGATTGCTTGAATTTAAAATTGAATTGACGCCGCCGCAACGCGCGGCTGGGTGAAAACCTACTTCATTATCACATTAAAAAGTTATTGCAATGTGAACATGAGCTCTTACTCAATTTTTTTTTAATATTTTTTGTGCGTAAAGGTTTCATAGGTTTTAACCATCCACAAAATAAAGGTTTCATAGGTCATTAGTTTCGTAGTGTCTTGGTTGGGCGATTGTAGTTTTGTGCTTGTTCGGAGAGAGCCCCGTATATGTATTTTTCTTTTGTTATGGTTTTCTAACCTCTAGTTAGAAAATCTTTGTAAACGCTATGTTTTTTGGTCTCGTGTTGAATAAAATTATCTCCTTCTCTGTTAAAAAAAAAAGAAGAAAATAAGAAGTAATCTGAATGGTCCAAATATGCATGGCCCACCACTTTTTCCCTCTTTAGTTCACTCCCTTTTCATGCCCTATGAGGCGATCTTTCACGCCCCTTCAGTTTGCACCTCAGCACATGCTTAGCTTAATGACATCAATTTCATTTGCGGAGAAAAAACACAATTAGGCCATGGGGTATACTCTAACTATCTTTAATTCCACCTAGATGTCACATCCTCTATTTTGTCTCTTTTCACACTAGCTCACTTTAAGGAAATGGTTTAAAGTCCCTTGACTCTACCTCATCCCCTTAAATTTCTCTCTTTTAAGTCATGTTAACATGATAACTTAGTGCCAATTTATTGTCCCTTAACATGAGAAGGGAGTGGTTTACAATGAAAGTTAAAATGCTACGTCACCGTTAACACACGTGGTGTGAAGGTACACCGCATGGCCTTAGGATTAGTGATATGTAAAAATTTTAGGTTATCTATAAATTTTTGGGTTTTATTTTAAACAAGCTAGCGAGCCATGGGCCATGAGCCTAGCATACCTTGGCTTAGGCTTAGGCTCGAGTTGGTGATAAATAGGGCTGAGCCGGCTCAACTCATTTACAAATTACAAACCAAACTGATTTCGAGTGAGGTTTAAGTGAGCCACGTGCTTTTTAAAGCCTAGCTTGGGATGAGCCAAAAATTTATTTTTAAACAACCGGGCCAAACAGATTCAGAAACTAATTTGAAACCAATAAACCCGTATGTTTCAAACCGGTATATAATACACCTAACACAACTTACTAACTTATTAAAAAATGGAGTTCTACATTCCAGTTCATCATCACATATTTATCCCTGATCTTACTAGGCCAAAAAAACTTCACTTTGCACTTTCCGGTGTATTAACTCTCAGTTGGAAGTGAACATACCCTTTTTTTTCACAAATCGGATTCAATTTTGAACTAGATTTGACTTTGACCGGTTCCAAGTCATACCGGTTTTGGTTTGTAACCGGTTCGGTTACGTCCCGGTTTGATCAGTTGCAAATCTCTTTTTAACCGGTTCAGTTTCAATTTCGGTTGTGGTTCCATTTGATTCATGTACCGCACATTTTAAAATCATATAAACTAAATAAAATTAACTTTCATTAAGTATTAGATTTTTTTAAACAATAAAAATGAAAATCAATAGAAAGAAAACATAATTTTATTTGTGTTTATGGCCAAAATCGTTTTTTTCCTAAACCGATTTGCTTCAGTTTCATTTTATTCAGTTCCAATCGATTTTTAGCAGTACCGCTTTTGATTTGGTTCCACTTACAATTTGTTTGACCGCTTTTAGCATTGATTTTAGCCTGGTTTCTATTTGGTTTCTGTTTTAGATGTGTTTTAGTCACAGTTTCAGGTAAAACCCGTTTGTACCAATTTTGTTTGTGTCGGTTTTTCCAGTTTAGGGTCTAAAATCATTTTTTTTATTAATCTCTACTTATACGATGTTATTAATAAACATATTGCATATAGGATTTGAATCTAAACATAAGAGAAAACTGCTTGAATAGTCCCTATGGTTTGTTCCACTTTGACCTTTAGTCCCCATCTTTTTAGAATTACACTCCTAGTCCATGAAATTTGTCATTGTTTCACTCGTTAAGTCTGTTCACGTGTTTAACACGTGAAGGTAGTTTTTGACCTTTTTTGTTTGAATATTCCTTTATTTTTAATTTCTCAATATTCTTTCCCCTCAAACCCAATGTCTCTTTGTACATCCTGTTACTCAAACTTGAACATATGAACAATAATGGTGATTTGTGTTGTGGAAAAGAAGAAATGATTCACACAACTTGGACCGACCTTAACCATGGTCGATGCTTAAAACTGTTGTCCTAAGATAGTAATATTAAATTTGATTTCATTTTTTTTTTGTGTTGTTTATTGGAAACTTGCAATCTCTCGCGTTTACAGTACCCCACTGCAGACGTTTCATAAGGTGGGTTGACCCCCCCCCCCTATTGTGAAGACGTTTGGTGGCAATCATTCCTGGGCGACTAAGACACAGGAACCAGCTTGATGTTGAGCTTGCCCAACTGCAACAAATGAACTGGCTTAAAAACAAGATCGTCTTTGCGTTGCTGATAATATTAGGGTTTTAATGTTTAGGGATGTCACACCACGCCTAAGGCAGTAACACGTGACACAACCTCAAGAAAAGGAACATGGTCAAGATTAACACAAACATGTTTATTTAAGAAAAAAAAACAATTCATTAGGCGTCGATTAGAATGTCATAGTATCATCAAAGTTACATCCCAATAATAACATCACACAAAAAAAGGTTTTTCAAACATCTTCCATAAGCCATGGAATATATATGAGAGTAAAAACTCATTTAAAGACCGACGCTTGACCATGACCCCCCGCCTTAGCCATTCTTTCGACCATCCACATCATTCACCTAAAAGAATTGACAATATATAAAATTTTGATGAGTTCATGGGTTTTAATTTCACAACATCACAACACGATCATAAATTAGTGCATGTAACATAAATATTAATATGTACTGACATATCGGGGTAGCTACTCCCCCCAGTCCATGGCGTCCCCTAGGGCCATAACTAAACTAAGACAATAATTACCCACATGTTGTTCCTTGGTCCAACAACTAATTCAACATACAATCAAAGTTCATCTACGGGAACTGATTTTTCTTTTGGTCTCCGAACCTGGTGAGATACTAGTTTCTTTGCCTTCAAAATCGTTTGATTTGTCGTCTTAGGGTTTGAAGGACCAGGTTTGGAGTGAACATCTTTCTGGGAAATTGAGTCTGTCTCTTGTTATACTTGTAAGGACAATGACTCAAAATATGCCATCATTGCATCCAAAACTGACTCGTCGTTCAACAAACCACGAATTTGAGCCTGCCAAGGATCTTGGACTCCACCTTAGGGACGAGGAGGTACGTGATAGAGACCAACTTGTATTGAAGTGATATGAATCATCTTCATAGAATCTCCTGTGATCACTACCATATAATCCACCAGAATTCATTGTTTAAAAACTATGATTCCCACGTCTTTGAACATTTTGTGAATGATAACCAAAGAAATGTCGATGTCCAGAATTTTGGTAATATCCTTGATCATCATAAAAGTGTTGATTTCTATGATTTTGATGATAATGCCTTGAATCATCATTCACAAAATGTCTTTGTTGTCTACCATGCTGTTACTCATCAGTTGAAACAGTCTAGCGAACTGGCGTAGACTGTTTCTTGATATTTTATTTCTGAGATAATGATGCTTGAGGTTTGGTTTTATTTATTTTCTTATTTTTCTTGGTTTTCTATTTTTCACCACTTGGTTGAGAAGATCTTGATTTTGGTGGATCGGTTTTAACTCTGGAAACTTGTTCGATTTTAACAGGCAACACATATTTGATAGGAAAATCCTGATCAGAGATCATTTTTTCCAATCCCACCTTCTTATACATGATAATCATGTTTGGATCATTTGGCAAATTCAAAATTTTGTTTGGTTGTGGTGCTTCGGTTAAAATGAAATTTCAAATAACCATCTTACGTGACAATATATGAAATATAAATTTCATATTTCACATGTCTATAACTATTACGTAACGGTTAAGGGTATTACATTACTAACCAAATTTCCCTAAAAAACATCCTTACCCACCACATTCCTTCTAAAAAATACTTACCACCCTCATTATGCTATACAACATCTGTACTGGCCTCATGATCCTCTACAGTATCTTTACCAGCCTCATTACTCTCCCACGGTTGTTTCCATTGAAGTAACAAGTTTTTGCAAACCCTCAACTTCTTTCTCGGTTTTTAGGGGGATTAACAAATCCACCATCCCCCCTCTATAACTTATTCAATTACCACTTTAGATGATTGTGTAGGGCTCGAGAAAATTTTAAGCTTGGTAACACCATGTTCTATGAGCATAATAATTACCTTGTTCTGACCTACATAATCGCCCAAAAGTATAACATCAACATCATTCCCTAAAGGCCGTAAGTTGTAGTCTAAATCTAACCTAGCAATTAGAAAATAATAGTATAATTAAACATTTGGAGCATAAAGGAGTAGGCCTCTTACCATAAAATCTATTTCATGCACTGAAAATTCATCAAGGTTTCGGTACTCAACATAGTTATACCTTCTACATGAGTATCTTCTTCCAACAAACTTTGTAAACATACCACTATGATTATATTTTTTTTCATCAACGGGTTCTCATAACCATATGCAAAAACAAAATAAAAAAAACATAGTCATATTAGGTTTTTTAGAACTATTACTTCTTCCTACACAAAATCAAGTTCTCAGTTATCATAAACATTCTCTGCTACAAAAGGCTTCCCGTTTTCAGAATCCCCACTTATTGTTCAATACTTTTGCAAGTTTGGATTTTGAGGATCGTCTTCTTCCATTTTCAGGATCAGCGACAATAGTTAGAGTTCTTGCAAATAATGGTAGAGAGAGGGAGAACGAAGGTGAAGAGGTGATGTGAATGCAATGGATGACAACTGATAATTAGGGGGAAAAGATGAAATGAATGGACTTTAATGCATTTAAAATAAAATACACTCAAGTGTTCAACACGTAAGCAGACATAACGTCTAAATGTAACGTCCGTTGGGCATAAGGACTATCCAAGTGAAACGATGGAAAATGTCAGAGACGAAAAGTGTAATTTAAAAAAAAATAAGGACTAAAGGTTAAAGGTAAAACTAAACAAATCACAACAAAAAAAAACACATGAATCTATATATGTAGTGGGCTTAGGCTCTTTATCTAATTAGGCCCATTAACAAAAAATAAAAAACCCAAGTATAGTTGGGTTTTTACTAACCCATGGTAAAAAACTAACCCTAACTTTATAAAATCACACTAAATGCACATCTTCTTTTACCACTTTACCGTCAGATAACCAGAGAAAAAAAAGACCACCATGGTAATCTTTCTCCCTCCTTTTCTTCATAAAAAAATCATTTATTTTTAACCTATTAAAAAGTTAATGATGTTAAAAAGTAACTGATTTTCTAGGTTTTAATTGATTATCTACTAAACGATCTGATGAGATAATTAGTGTTTTAATCGATTAACGATGTAGAAGGGTTTTTAGTTTTTATTAAATTAGCATTGTGTTATGTTTTAACTTATGCCAACTTGGTCTGGTCTGTTTCTTGTATTCAATGAACCTGAGTACATTCCATTAGTTGTGTAAATGGGTTCATGTTAGTTTAAAGATCAAGAGAGAGACTAACGTACAAAGTTTCTTAACATACAAAGTGTAAGAAGCATTCTCAGCCATTAGATTTAGGTGGTGGCAAGATGGTAATTAACAATCCTAATCATATTTGGGTTAATCTAACCAGGGGTAAATTGGAAAAAAAAACACGTTTAAATTTCTGTGAAATCATAACAACAGACATAATCGATGCAAAAATTTTCAACGATTGAACCTGATTTTTCATCGTTTTCAACTCGATTAAACGTTCAGAATGATTAAACAATTCGATTACAAACAAAATCAAAACGTATTTGCAAAAATAGAAAAAAAAACAGAGTATGATAATTCAATTGATAAAATTAGTCGAATCATATTCAAAAATCACTATCAACGCATGTATTATTCACAGAAACAAACGATGTTGATAATAGAAGAAGAATTAAAGAAAAAAAATGGCTTTCAAAAAAGTTTCAGACGATGAAGATCAGAAAATCATAAAACGCACTTGGTTTTTTTATAAAACGCATTTGGTTTTTTAAACACTATTTAAACTGGTTTTTTTACAAAACGCACTTAGTTTTCTATAAAACGCACTTGGTTTTTGTAAAACGCACTTGGTTTTTGTAAAACGCACTTGGTTTTTGTAAAACGCATTTGGTTTTTGTAAAACGCACTTGTTTTTTGTAAAACGCACTTGGTTTTGTAAAACGCTTTTAGTATAAATAAAACTCACCTTTTCCTCACTTTTTCCCCTATTTTCCTATGTTTTCCTCCAACAAACAAACAACTATATTCATATTAACTTGAGGTAAGGTTTTTATGGATTAGTTTTTTTTTTCTTTTTTTCTTCTTTTTCCTTTGTTTTGTGATTAGCCAGAGATACAGAGATGTTGGCTTGGTTGTCTTCTCCGAAGATAGAGGGAAATGACTAGATCTGAGCCACGATTGAAGGTTGGGTTGAACTCGAACAACGTGAAAAGGTTTTGAAGGCGTCAGAGGTTAAAGGAGAGAGGGAGCTGTGAGGCTTTGGTCCGGCGGTTGGGTCAGGCGCTGGTGGTGGTGGTGTTGGTGGTGGTGGTAGTGGTGATGGTGGTGGTGGTGGTGATGGTGGTGGTGGTTAATGAACGATTAATGATTTGAAAGAACATTACCTTTTACCCCTTTTAAATCAACCAAGATTGGGTTAGTTAGAGTTAACTAGGGTTTACACGTGTCAAGATGTGGTGGCTTCTTATACTTTGTAGGTTAAGGATACTTTGTATCCTATACTTTCTCTAAAGATCAATATGTGAAACAATATTAAAAAATATTCAGTTAAACAGGTTGTGTTCAGGTTAATCCGTAAATATTGGTGTTGTGTAAGTGTTCGTCTCGTATGTCTCACACGATTTTTAGGTTTGAGTTCATATAAAATTTTTGGGTTCGGGTCGGGCTAGACCTACCAACCCGCAACATGACTTAAAATCATGTAATCGGACACTGTTTATCTAATTGTATCCGGTTACAAACGGGTTGGCAGGTTGTAAACAGACTGTACTAAACCAAACTGGTTTGGTGGGTTGTCGCAACTGGCCGGTTTTACTGGTTTGGTGGTCCTGGCTTGTAAACTTTTTGGCTGACTGAGTTGATAATTGATTTTGGTTTGGTTCAGTTTTCGGTTCTCGCCAAGAAACACTTCAAAGTAAATAAACTGAACTGAACAACCGAAAACCGACCAATGAACATCCCTAAGCTGATTGAATTTGTAATACATATTTAATGTATACAGCCGTCACACAAGACATTCATGATCAAGAAGAAGCTTGCCAAGAAGATGAGGCAGAAAGGCCCATTCCCACTTGGATTCGCATGAGGACCGATAACAAAATCCAGTAAAAAATCAAAACTATATTAAAATTCATGTGTGCTGTTTAAAGATCTTCTTTTCCTGACACGCGGTCTATCTGATACAGGTACAATGCAAAGCGCAGACACTGGCGCAAAACCAAGCTTGGATTTTGAGTTGTTTTTATTTGCTGTTTGTCAAATTAAACGCTCGGCTACATTGAAAAGTATGCAGGTTTCATTTATAGCATTGAATTGATAAGCACTTTAATTTTACATTTTTACCAGGGGATTTTGAATATACGGTTCTCTGCTGGTAAATTTATGTGTAGTTTACCTTACTTATGAATGATCTATGGTTTTAATTTGTTTCTGGTGAACTAGCTACCCTATTGTCACGCAGCTATTCACGTTTATTTAAACAGGCACGTTTATAATCCTCGACCAAGTTAAGCAAGTTGACCTCAAGAATGCTCTGTCGAAACGTCTATGAATCCATTGGTTTAGATTAACAGTAAGAAAGCGAAACATTTAACTCGCCACAAGAACACAAAGTACACAAAGATACATACAAGCTTTAATTTCATGTTTTACATCATTAGAAGGTTCAATATTGCATCTAGCTGACTAGCTTCACAATTCACAATACAAGATTCTAAAACAAGCAAATAAAGCTATGTTACAAACCGTATATCAACGCTTAGATAAACTAAACTACTTAACAAAAACATGAACATAATAACAGGAAGCTTCTCATTTCTTCACGGGGTCCAACCGCGAAAGAATGTTTAAAACATCTTCCATTGAAGGTCTATCCAATTGCTTACTTGTAGTGCAAGCAAGAACAACTTCAAGAACCAGTTTGATCTCTTCTTGGACTGACTTTGCAGGCGAAGAAGAAGCAGACGCTTCATTATCATCGTAAATTTCGTTCAATAGGACGTCTTTTGGTGTTTTGTGTACGCTTATTCCACCATTTTTTCGCTTCCCGTTTGTTAAAATCTCCAAAACGACCTCCCCAAAGCGAAATACATCATCCTTTAGGTCATGTTCCAGGAGGCCCTTGTATTCACCTGTCATATAATATATCGACCGAGGTTATGTTTTATCTCTAAAGGGTCAACGTGTACAACAAGAGTAGATATACACGAAATGGGTCAGTTGGGTAACTGGTGTAACCGTATATGAAAAACTAAATATTTGTTTATAAAAAATATTAAATATACAGGAAATGGGTCAACCACTTGTTTGCCATGTTTGTTTGGTACTTCTAAACTAGAATATCAATGTTAAAATTGGAGGGGGGGGGGGGGTGTTCAAGTAATAACCAAACTTGTACCTGTTTCCATTGCGGATATTGTCTTGAACGCGAATCCTGCCAAACGCGGCTCCATATTATCATCAAACGCTATGTTACTCGCCTTCAAATTTCCATGAGGAATAGCAGGATGACAATCGTGGTGAAGAAAGCATAAGCCCTTTGCAATGTTAATCACAAGCTTATGCTTTGTAGTCCAATCTCTTTTGATTCCAATCTTTTCATCAAGATTTCCATTAGGCAAATACTCAAACAACAAATAACCAAGATTCTTAGTGTAGCAAAAACCCAACAACCGAACCAAATTCTTATGCCGTAAATTGCCTATTCGGGTTATGTAATCCAACAAAAGGTTTGAACTTTTTGTTCCCCATTCGATCTTCCTCACAACTGTCGTCGTCCCAGTTAGCACGGCCGCTTTACAAACTGGATTTGATGAATATGATGTTTCCATGGGTTCAATGGAACTAAAACTCTTTAAAACATCAGCAGCTGTGAGGTCAGGTAACCCACCAAATGACACCATTTTCCAGTGGCGATTCACATCTTGTCTCCGGTAGTAAATGATGCCGAATAGGAAGCCCAAGAGTACAACCACTATAGCGCATAGCACGAGTACCCAAGCAACCTTGTGACTCCTCCTACCTCCCAATTCCATTCCCTCGGATATTCCATTCCCATGACGACATGGTCTTGCAAGGGGTTCACCACAAAGGTTCGGATTTCCAACAAAAGAACTACTATCCATAGATTTAAACATATTTTGTACTGGAATCGAACCCGAAAGATCATTATATGACAGATTTAGAAACTTTAACTTCATCAGGCTTCCTAACTTAACCGGTATTTCACCAGACAGATTATTTTCGGCTAATTTTACTGTCTCAAGATTCTCACAAAGTGAAATGCTTTCTGGGACATGACCCGATAAGCGATTCCCATACAAATCAACGACGGATAGCGACTTACACAACGAAAAATCAGGAAATCTACCAGAAATATTGCAAGACGAGGCAGAAAAATTGCGAAGAGCGGGCAAAGACCATGTTTTTTTCGGGTAGGATCCCTCCAAGATTAGGATTATTCGACACGCTAAAATGCTCAAGTTTTGAAGCATGAAACATATCATAAGGAATCCCACCCGTGAGCCGATTATTAGATAAATCAACATAAGAAACATCACTAAGAACCTTGAAATCCAAAGAAATATCACCCGAAAACATATTATCTTCTAACCGAATTCTAACAAGCGAAGAACAATTGGAAATCGAAGAAAGCCCACCCGAAAAATAATTCGAAAACAACATGAGTCTACTCAACTCCCCTCCTGAACAAATGAATGGTGGAATCACACCCACAAAAGCATTGGTTGAAACATCAACCCATTGGAGTTTAGAATGTTTACCCAACTCTTGTGGAAGTGTCCCACTAAACATATTATCCCAAATCAAAAAAGATTCAAGATTAGGAAGCTTAGCTATTCCTTCAGGAATAGAACCATTCATATCATTGTACATTAAACTTAACAATCTAAGCTTCTTTAAATTGGAAAAGCACTTAGGAATCTGACCCGAAAGCTTATTATCCGAAAGATCTAAGCTTGAAAGACTCAAAATGTTACTTAACTCATTCGGGATCAACCCGGAAAGCGAGTTCCTAAAGAGAAAAAGTGTCTCAAGTTTAGTTAACTTAACTAACTCTTTAGGAATAGAACCTGATAGATTGGCACTAGCTATATCAAGATACTTAAGCTCACTCATATTACCAAATTGTATTGGAATGCCACCTTGGTAATAGTTATAACCAATCTCCATATGATTAATATTCTTAAGCTTCCCAAACTCAATTGGTAAGCTTCCAGTTAACAAGTTCCCTGCAAGATGAAGAAACTCGAGTCTTTCGCACTTTCCATACGCGCTAGGAATGTTTCCACTGAAATAACTGCCAGCAAAGTTGACAATTTCCAATGAGGGAATGTCACAAACATCAGTTGGAAGTGATCCAGAGAAGCTGTTACTAAAAGCATCAAGAACTAGTAAGTTTAAAAGATTTGATATGCCAATTGGGAAGACACCAGAGAAGTTGTTTCTACTAATGTCTAATGTTTGTAAACTTGTTAGATTAAAGATGCTAATAGGGAGTTGACCAGAGAAAGAGTTGTGGCTTATGTTGAGATGAATAAGATCAAGAAACTGGTTAAATGAGTTGTGGAAAATATCCCACTAAGGTTTTTTAAAGAGAGGTTTAAAGAAGTGATTTTTGTGGAGTTTTGGTTGCATTGTATGCCTGTCCATGAACATGCAACAATATTTGGAGATGGGATTTGTTTTGGAGGGATAACCCAATCATTTAGAATGTTTGGTGGATGAATGAGCTCTGATTTTAAGGTTAGAAGTGCTTTTGAGAATGGGTCAGAAGCTGAGGAAATGGAGAAGATGAGTGTGAACATGAAGAGGTAGTGATGAAGTGTATGAAACTCCATTGAAGTATAAAGATTTTAGAGGTTGAATGGTTAAGTTTATTAAAGAAAAGGTGAAGGTGAATGGAAGAAGTGTGAATTTATTTATGGTTGATTAATGAATGAGTGCATTGAGTGTGAGAAAATATGTTGGTAGTGTGCAGGTTTTTAAATTGGTTTTGGATGGATATGGGGCCTCATATAGTGATATTGGATAATTGGTTGTGAAGTACTTTGTACTCTTAATGTGTTATAAATATTAAAATATAATTAAAACCCTTTTTATTTTATTTTCTATTAATTATATGAGAAATCTTCTTTTTATTACATATATATAGACCTCATATAATTTTTAAAACTTTTAACTTTAAGGTTTATTAGATGTATAGTACGTTGTGTTTTATTTTTTATCATATTAAATAATAATACTAAATCATAGTTTTATTCACTACGTATAAAATATATCTACTTCAATAAAGTTCTCTTAATATGACACTCAGGCAATACAAAAGTGAAAAGGTGTTTTGTTCCATATCACATGAAATTCAATAAAATTCTATCTCTGCTGGTTTTTGTTGATGCAAGATTTGATGATGAAGTACAACATGCATGGTATTGTCTTGGTTTCGTTTTTTGTTTTTATGAACGACATATGTTACTCTACTCTACTTTATACAAAATATTACAAAATATTCACTTTCTCCATTGAACCTGGATCTTCGTTATGTCAGAGTTTTTTGCATAACACATAACTAGGGTTTTTTATTTACACAACCTTGTATGGGCTATCAAGGCCTCCACGGCCCATCGAGGCACCCAACGAAAAACTGACGGGCCATCAAGGCCTCCACGGCCCATCAACAAACCCTAACACACACTTTCAATCATTGGTAATCATTGGCAATTATTGAAAAATGTTTGTTTGTTTTTTTTTTTAAGTGTAGTCTGGGTGTTTAAGATGGGTTAGAGATGTGAACATAAAAATTTGGTTTTTATAAATGTTATTTTTTTTATTTGTATAATGTGATTTTTTTTATATGGATGTGAATATGAATGTTCGGTTTTTATTAACGTTTATATTGCCGAATAAACAAAACCAAAGATACGAACAATAAAATAAAATAAAATAAAGCATAACATTCAAACATTTACATACAAAATAAAACATGTTCAAATAAAGAAACGATAATATTCAACGGTTGAAAAGCTCTGTAAATATGTCATCGTGAGACCGGGAAGTCGAGATGGGATGAGGGTTTTGGTGGTGGTGATTTTTAAGATTTGGTTGAAATGGGAAAGAAGATGATAACGTTTTGGTTAAATCTGAGATTATTACGGGCCGTCGAGGCCTCCATGGGCCGTCGAGGCATTAAATGTCTAAACCTAATACAATTTGATGGGCCGTCGAGGCCTCCACGGGCCGTCGTGAAGTACTTTTTCAGACTTTTCAGTCTGAACTCCCTGCTTTTGCAGGGAGTTCAGACTGACACATCGTACCTGGTACCTTGACGGGCCGTGGAGGCCTCCAAGGCCATCAGTTTTCACTTTTTTTATTACGATGGGCCATGGAGGCCTCCACGGCCCGTCAATTTTTCCTGATTTGGCCTTGACGGCCCATCAAGGCCTCCACGGCCCATCGAGAGGTTATTTAGGGTTTTTTTGAGGTTGTGTAAATAATATCACCCTTTTTTAATGACATTAATTACATCATATCCGTCTTTAGGGTGCTTAACTAATAAATACATGTATGTGTTAATGAATATAATGGTTTCTAAAATTTCCTAATTCTCATTTGAGCAAATCACTACACACATATGCGTGCACACAAATATGAATTATTACTGAAAATTTGAGAATACATGGTTTTTTTATAGTTGTCACTCAGTTGTCACAACCTTATCTATTTGATGAAGACAAACATGTACATTTTTCATAGTTAACGCTCATTGGTAAAGACATAATATTTACTGGAAACTCATTGCAATTTCTAATATCGCATTCAATGGTGTTTAGTTATATCAAGTATCGACCTGTTGATTCAACATGTTTGTTCTTTAGCTACGAAAATGTCATCGTGTTAATATAGTTTACCAATCGACTAATACATTGATGATTACTTGAATTAATTAGTGAATACAACATTGCATTATGTTTATACTACTTTTACGTTAATTGCGAAAATATTATCTTTTGTTTGTTAATAAGTGTAGTACAATATTTACATGACACAAATTAATGTTATGTTAGGACTCCTAAACACATAATGCATGAAGTAAAGGAGTTGTAAATTATGATAGTTTTATATGCAATTCAACAAATTCAATAGTGAATAGTTTAAAACTTCGAATCGTGGGTAACAGCCAGATAATTGCTGTAAATAGTGGGACAATAGTGTTGACGTTAGTGCTAATCCTTATTAACAAACTTTTCCCTTTAATTTCAACAATAACAAATGTTTTAATCATATTTTAATCAAAATATGTGTTTGGAGCGACTCATGTACGGCAATTATCAACCCACGTATGGACCTTGTTTCTTTTGTTCCTTTTCTCTAAAGTGCGTTTATCACTTCATTTAATTAATTTGTTTGTTTAACGAAAAACTAACATGCTACTAATCATTCACATTAAGTACCAATACCAGTATACCACCAATGACCTTGTTGTGTATTGATAGCCATATGAGGCTATGACCTTTCAATGTAGAGGTCGTAGGTTGGAGTTTCATCTGTAGCAAGAAATTTCTAGGTTGAGCCAGAAGTTTTACCATAATAGAGGTGCCATGGGCGATGGGTTTCATCTTGAATGGTGGCAGACTGAGTCACCAGCACTGTCTACGTTTGCGAGAGTGGATGACCTTTATCATTGGGTTTACCCAAATGATCAAGCTTTCGTTGGTAGAGTTTTCTATTTATTAAAATAGAGAGGAAGGTAGAGTTGTCTATTAGGTAGAGTTGTCTATTTATTAAAAACATCTAATTCAGTCACCTTGTTTATGCTTTTTTATTTGGACTATAAGCTTATATTATTTCTTTACTTCAATCATCTCAAATTACTTATCATTGTTCAATCTAGGACCTTGCTCTAAAAGCATATACATCTACTAAGTGATATTAAATTTATGAAAGCGTATAATCTACTATCTCTCTTCATCTCCTTATATATGGTCAATACTTTATTCGATTCACTTTGAATTGTTTTTTATTGAATATCTCTCACAAACCTAATATATGGGTTTTATTTGCAAAGTAAAAAAACAAAATAACATGGGCGTATTGCAAAAACTATGAACTTCACAAAAAAAAAATTAATTATTATATGAAAAATCTTATACCAAACACAAAATACGGTACACACTAATATTTATCTTTTTAACGAACGTTACCCCACTATATTGAAACTAGGACCTCCATTCTAAAAGGCATAAGCCTCTATTAAGTGGACTACCCCACATTAGCCTCATCATAATGGATTGTCCTTTTGTTGCAACATGGTCCAAGATAATATGCTTTCCTCTAATAGAAGATCCTTTCATCTATAAATCAGACATGTCTTCCACAAATCTGATCATCCCAATCTAACATCTCTTACATCTAAATCTTCTTATTCTTTTGGTCCATACACGTGAGAGATTACTTCTCTTCACTCGGATCTCTAGATCAACCACTTCTGGTTTCGAGTGCAACTTAAACCAGAAATCCAAAGCACTAAAAATAATAAAATTATCTTGAACCTCCTTCTACGTTGGCAACGTAGAAGGACACCACGACCTGCGTTAGGCAGAGTGGAACCCTTGAACCCCTGAACCCTTCCTGTGACTCAGAACCAACGTTAGACAGTTATTTGTTTGTAGCAACAAGTTGGCGCCCACGTGGGGCTGCGCCATTGTCTTTTCAAAACCAGTTGTGTAGCTCCAACTCTCCTCCATGTCTGACCCTGAGTCTCAAGAGGAGGTCAATCAGATCTCTCCAGGCACAGATCAAACTTCTCCAGCCAGATCTGTGTCGTTCTCCACTCCGGGAGGCACTCCAGCCGGTACTCAGTTCCCACCCACTCGTCCTGGGTCGGCGAACTTGCAGACTCCACCTCCCACTCATTCAGGGGTGTTGTCTCCTCTCCCTGACCTTGCACGAACTCCCCAGCGCATAGACCTCACCCCTGAAGGTGTGGAAAGGAACTTCCTGCAGCTCAGGTCCCTCTTAAACCAGTACGTCATGAAAGAAAGGGACAAAGGAGTCCGTCTTCGGCTAGATTACGACGAGGAAGAAGAATATCACTTTCTCCTGGGCCTCCTCCCCCTCTCACTGCCACCTATGGTCGCAGACCATCACCCAGGAGCAATGATGTTGGTCCTAGCAACATGTTCACTGCCTCCCGTCACGAAGCAAGGTCCAGTCCTACTGCCTTCCCACTGTTTACAACCCAAGCTGTCACCACCGGTGCACCACTTGGGCATGAAATTACCTTGGATCAACTCTTACAGTCACCAATAGCTAGTGTCCCACCTCGGCTGCTGCCACTTCATGGGAACAAGCCATGGCCTCACTTCCCATGGCTGGAAACGCTTCTATGAGCATCCCTATGGCAGCCAACAATGTAGCAGCAATAGAAAGCCTCCAAGGTTTTAACCTTATGCCCTACATGATATCACAGATGATGGCTAACTTTCCTTGGCAGCAGCCCATCAGTCAAGCTATCCCTGCTCAACAAGAAAATCCTGGTGGAGTCACCAACAACATGGTGGAGCACACTGTCAACCAACCCTACAAGCCAAACAGTTTGTCCTACTTCTCACTAGAGATAGTAGACTACGATTTCCCTAAAAAGCTGAAGATGCCAGCTCATATAAGAACATACGATGGCAACTGATGATCCAGAAGATCACCTTCAGATCTTCTCGAGGGCAGCTCGGATCGAGAAATGGGGTGATCCCGAATGCTGCCTCATGTTCATGCAGACCCTTGTTGGATCCGCCGGATCTGTTCAATGGCTTGTCAGCAGGAAGCATCCAAACCTTTAACGAACTTGGCAAATGATTTTTGGCCAACTTCTCACAACAGAGACGTTGCGTCAAGGATGCAACTGTTATCTTTCAAATAAAACAAAGAGACGACGAAAGCCTAAAAAGCTTTATTGAAAGATACAAGAAAGAAGGCCTTACCTATGTCGGTGCAGATGAAAAAATGAAGGTTGCAGGGTTCATGAACGCCATCAACTCAAAGTACCTTACCAGGGAGTTTAACAAGAGCCTCCATAGAACCCTTGAAGAGGCCTTAGAAAGAGCCGAAGCTCATATCTGAGGAGAAGAGGCTGTAGACATCAAAGAACAAAGAAAAAGGCATCCAGCTAGAGAAGCAACAGCCCTACTCGAAAAAGAAGTAACTACGGAACCTATGACAAAAGACCCAGAGGGTCTGAGTCCCGAAGGCCCGAAGGCAGGAACCTTCCAAGCAAAGATAGAACGTGAACTTCACAGTCCTCATTAAAACTCCTAAAGAAATCCTGGCAACAGAAGAAGTCAAGCATACCTTCAGACCTCATCGTCCCCTTACCAAAGAGCAAAATAAACGAAAGCTCCAACCAGTATTGTGAGTTTCATGAAGAAAAGAGACACCACACCAACGATTGCTTCCAACTTAAGAAGAGGATCGAGAAGCCGTTAGGTCTGGGGAACTAGCTCACTTGGTTAAAGGCGTCAAAGAAAACATAGCTGATAACAAAAGAAGGACGTCACTATGGTTTTTGTTGAGAACGAAACCCCCAGTAAGCGACAGAGGTTGGAGGATTGGGAGCGTCAAGGCATCTACTTCCCTGTACCAAGGAAGAAAAGCATTGTGATCCACTGGTCCTTGAAGCCTTTGTTGGTTCACTCAGAACACAAAAAGCCTACATAGACACAGGAGCTGCTACTGAAATCATGTTCGCAAAATGTTTCAACCTTCTAAGCTCCGAAAGAACGCTCCATGCTCCAGCCAGCTGAAACCGCCATCAAAGGCATTGCGGACATACCCATCAAGCCCTTGGGAGAAATAGTGCTTGATGTAACTTTTTTCCGATGGTCAAATGCAAAGAACTAAACCATTAACCTTCGTCGTCCTAGACTTACCATCCAGTTATGATGTCATCATCGCAGGCCAGGTGTGGTGGTCTTTTGACATGACCTTTTCCATTAGCCGGAAGAGTGCCAAGTTCCCCACCAAAAAGAGGTTGCAACCCTCCAACCCTCAACCTCCGTGTTAACGGTTAGTGAAGGTCCCAACAAGCAAAGCAGGCTTGGTCTCAGCATCAACCCTCAGTACCCTGATCAAAGGATACGGTCAACACGCCCTACCGGGGAAACACTTTCAAAGCTTGAGGTACTGCTAAAAGATAATGTCGATATCTTTGCTTGGTGCCCAAGTGACATGACAGGGATCCCTCGAGAGGTTGCCGAGCATGAACTCAGGGTTCCCCAAAACGTCAAACCAATAGTTCAAAAGAAGAGAAGTCTTGCTCCAGAACGAAGCAAAGCTGCCTGTCAAGAGGTCGATAAACTGGTCGAAGCTGGAATCCTTCGAGAGGTGAAATATCAATCATGGTTGCAAACCCTGTGATGGTTCGAAAACCTGATGATTCATGGAGGATGTGCATAGACTTTAAAGACCTCAACAAAGCCTGCCCCAAGGATTGTTATCCTTTCCAGAAGTTGATCTAAAAGTCGATTCGCTTACAGGCTTCCCCTTCAAGTGTTTTTCTGATGCCTATAAGGGTTATCACCAGATACAAATGAAGGAGGAAGACGAAGAAAAAATTGTCTTTCATACTGACAAGGGTATCTTTTGTTATAAAAGATGCCCTTTGGTTTAAAAAATGCAGGTGCCCACTTACCAAAGATTGGTTGACAAGGCCTTTGCCAAGCAAATTGGCAGGAACATGGAAGCTTAGTGGATGACTTAGTCATCAAGGCAAGACTGAAGACCAAATGCTTACCGACATACAAGAAACCTTCAACAACCTCAGGGAAATCAACATGAAACTGAACCCTGTCAAGTGTTCCTTTGGTTTCGAAGAAGGAAAGTTCCTGGGACATATCGTAGGGAAACAAAGCATAAAGGCCACCTGAATAAGGTTCGAGCCATCCTCAATATGAAGTCGCCTCAAACCAAGAGGAAGTAGAAAGCCTGAATGGCAAGCTTGCTGCCTTGAAACGTTTCATGTCGAAACTAGCTGAGAAATCCCTACCTTTCTTCAAGACCCTCAAAGGTTGCACCGAAAAGAAAGGCTTCAGTTGGTCAGAAGAAGCAGAGGAAGCCTTCAACAATATGAAGCATTATCTGGCTTCCCTCCCACCATTGCAGCCCTGAACCAGGGGAAACGATCTCTGTCTATCTTTCAGTTACTGACGAAGCCCTCAGCGCTATTCCACTATTGAAAGAGACAAAGCTCAGGTACCTGTTCATTTCTTCAGTAAAACTTTAAAGTTAGCAGAGGTCAAATACCCTCCTTTGTAAAATTGGCCTTAGCCCTGGTACAAACAGCCAGAAGGCTTCGAATGTACTTTCAAGCACATCCCATACAAGTAATCACTGACCAACCTATCAAGAATGTGCTTGAAAGGCCTGAAACCTCGGGACGACTAGCCAAATGGGCTGTTGAACTAGGAAACACAAAATCACTACGTCCCGAGAAAAGCAATAAAGGCACAAATACTTGCTGATTTCATCGCTGAAATTCAAGGGTGGAAACCGCCAAGTTAATATCACCACAGACGAACCCTTGATCCCGAAGCCTGGAAGCTTTACACAGATGGAGCTTCCAGCGTTGAAGGCTCAGGGGCCCGGTCTTGTACTAATCAACCCGAAGGGTTAGAATTCACATATGCCCTTCGTTTGGAATTTCAGACAACACACAACAAAAAGCAGAGTATGAAGCCCTACTGAAGCTTGCAAAAAAGATGATGGTTCACAAGATTCAAGTATTCACTGACTCACTGCTGGTTTCCAATCAAGTGAACGACAGTTACATTGCCAAGGAACCTAACATGAAAAAGTATAGATAGAAGGCCAAGGAGATCATGAACACCTTCCAGTGTTGCAAGATCAAACAGGTTCCAAGGTCTCACAACAAGAAAGCTGAAGCCCTTAGCAAGCTTGCTGCTTCGTTGAATTTTGCTCACCTCACTAAAAAAGGTATTGGTTAAAGTGAGCCAGCATCCTTCCATATCAGAACTCGAAGTTCAAGATGTCATCGCTGAAAATGAACCAAATTGGATGACTCCGTTTATAAGGTTCCTGAAAAAAGGTGAACTACCCCAAGACCCTGTTGAAGCTGAAAGGGTTCGAATCAAGTCCAAGCAGTACACCATCCAAGATGAATACTCTAAAAAAAAAGGTACTTGGCCCCATTGCTTCGATGTGTCGGCCCTGAACAAAGCAATACCTAATTAAGGAAGTTCACGAAGGAATATGTATAGCTCATTGTGGTCCAAGATCAGCTGTTGCGAAACTCATGATCCTAGGCTACTTTGGCCTTCCATGCATCGTGATGCATCTGAGCAGTTGAAGAAATGTGAAGCCTGCCAAATTCATGCTCCCGTCCCAAAGAGCCCCCAGCATGACTAGTGCCTATTAGTTCAGCTTGGCCATCCACAAGTGGGGGATGGATATCGTTGACCCTTCCACCACCAGCAAAGGGAGGGTCAAATTTCTTATTAGTGGCTGTTGATTACTCACAAAATGGCCAAGAAGTGAAGCCTTGGGAAAAATATCTGGAAAAAAGATAATTGAATTCGTTTGGGAAAACATCATTTGCCGATACGGCTTGCCTGGGGTGCTCAGTACCGACAACGGCAAACAATTTGCGGAGAAGCCATTCAGTGTTTGGTGCAAAGAATATCGAATAACACAAGTCTTCAGCTCTGTAGCATACCCTCAATCAAATGGCCAAGTCGAAAGAATGAATAGAAGTGTGGTTGAAGGGATCAAGGTAGACTAGGCAGACAAGGAGGAAACTGGTTGGAAGAATTGCCAAGTGTTCTTTGGGCAACCAGAACCACAGAAAAAACAAGCAACAAGAAAAAAAGCCTTACAGCCTTATTTTTGGATCCGAAGCAGTCATACCTGCTGAAATCGGAGTCACCACACCTCGAACCCTTCATGTTGATATCAAGGCCAAATGAACAAGAAACATTGCTCAATCTAGATCTCTTAGAAGAAGCTAGGGACTTAGCGCAATTCGAGAAGCTCAATACAAACAAAGATGGAGTCCTACTACAACGCCAGAGTTAAGCATGAACCTTCAACTTCAAGCCAGGAGATCTAGTTCTAAGAAACAATGAAGCGAGCAAGAAGAAAACCAAGGAAAATTAGGACCCAAATGGAAGGTCCTTACACCATCCTCGAATCCCATAAAGGAGGATCTTACAAGCTTGCCAACAAGGAAGTCAAGAAGCTCCCTCGCCATTGAAAGGAAAAAAGACCTTAAAAGGTTCTTTGTTTAAGCTGTAATGAAATGTTGTTTCTCTTTTAAGCGATGTAATGCTGACGTATCAAATGAATGAAAGGATGACTAGATCCTCTTTTGAAAACTTTGTCTTTCTATCCTATGTTCAGATTGAGAACCTGCAAGAAACTCCATGGCATGGGCCATTAAGGGGATGAGCTCCCCAGGCCATTTCGCTCAATAGGTTCGAGGGTTAAACGGACCTATATAAGGGGTGAGTTCCTAGATCAATCCAACTCCATGAGATAAAACAAAAAACACTTTTATAAATCTCATTGACGGGCTTGAACAACCTACACCAATTGTTCCTTAAGTTTAGAAAACATATTGAAACACGTGTGTAAGTGTATATAGGATAGATGGTGACTTGTTTGCCTAGACTACCTTAAGGATGAATGACTGCA
>JAUTDX010005625.1:0-18327 GCA_030844895.1 Ambrosia x helenae
GTTGCACGGGTTCACGAACCTGTAATTGATTCCATCTAACGAACCCATGGGGTTGTTGCAGTGAACTCATCATGCTCACTTGGACCCGTGTTTTCATCTAGCGAACACCCCTTCCATCTTTCTGTAAAAATAGAAAATAATTTTATATTTGTTTTACCTATAACAAGTGGTCAAGTTATCTTATACAGTGTAATAAAAATAAGAAGGGTGAGAATGATACAAAAAAACACAATGGATCACGAGATATAACATAATGAGTCACAAAATATACCACAATGCCAAGGAAAAAAAGCCACAATGAATCGCAGAAATGACACAATGACGAAACTAAAGAAAATACACAATGCACCATAAAAGACACAATGATATACCATAAATTCTAAAAACTACAAACTAAAAATCCAAGAAATCAAAAAACTTATGAACTAAGATCGTATGGGTTGATGAAAATAGTTTCAATACCCTTTCAACACTTTCTATTATTTTTCCACTGTGTATTTGATTTTAACTATAAGCACTCGAAATTTAGACATTCTTGAATTAAGTTGGAGGCGTTTTAAAGGTTAAACATTCAATAATCAACTAACAAGATTTGACCCACATGGAAAAGCGTTGTTTCCTTGAGAAACACAGGACAAGATGGTTATATATATTAATAGAAATAGATAAGCTATTTAAGTAGAGACAAAATTTTATTTTTATATATATTAAAGAAAATCATATATTTGAAAACTGTTTTTGGTATAAGAATCAATGTGAATTCCATGAATTAATTACATATAAATTTTTGAGGCCTATAAAATCAATGTGAATTCTATTTATAGAGGCCTATAAATATGGCACCCTAACAGCACCCACGCACAAAGCCTGCAGCTGAATTTTAGCTATTCTTCAATCACACCTTTCTCAATCTCTCTTTAATTATTCTCCCGATCCCACACAATTTTCGCATTCTTATGGCTCGTAACCGATTCAATGTCTCCACTCATCCTTTCCAACATCTAATGCTCATTCTTATCACATTATTCTCTCTTTTAGCCCCGAATTCATTTGGATCGGTTATCGATAAAACCGATCAAGTTTACTCCATACAAGTCGTTAAGGAGTTTCCTCATGACCATGCTGCTTTTACTCAGGTTAGGTTTTGGTTCGTGATTTTTTATTTCTTGACAATTATTTTGATTATACGAACTGAATTTAATTCTGAATTTTATACGTGTTACATTTTATATGGCTCATAATTTTATAAGCATGATTTTTAAATGAATTTATATGGAATTTACAATTGCAGGGCTTTTATATGGAGGGAACGATACGCTGTTCGAGTCAACTGGAACTTAATGGACGTGTAGGTTTGCTTTCTTTTAGAGCATTCGGAGTAGCATCTCTATAGTTATGCGAGTGGGTCCTATGTTATACAGAGTAGTTGTTAGTTGAGGAGAGAGAAAATATTACTGTTTATCCGTAAATTTAGAGAAGACACTTTTCACTTCTATAATTTTTTAAATATTTGTGGAAAGTGGTAGTGAGTGGAGTAGAAAGAAAAGATGATAAAAGTATAAACAATTATTATTTAGTTGAAAATGAGAGAGAAAATGTTATGATTTTTAGTGTAATTATAGAGATTGAGATGAAATTGCTACTGTGAATGCTACATTAAACTACAAAAATCATGAGATTTTGTATCAGAATATGGGTCTACTTGTATAATATTAAGTAGAATGGTTTTATAGAGTTAAGTTAGGTGGATGAGAAGTAACACATGAATGTAAAGTTTAGGTGTTTGATAAATCATGACTTTTGTTTAGCTAATTGTGAAATGATGACATAAGATGTTAGGTGGTATAGAAGTAATTATTTAGTTTTGATAATTTAAAAACTGAGTATTGAAAATTACATGTTCATGAACTTGTTAAATTTTAAATGGGTGCTATAAAAACATTTGTTTTTTAGTATTTGTAATGAAATCTGTATTATTATTATATAGTTTGTATTGTATAGTAGGAAAATATTATGTACTTATATATGTTGTCTACTAGTTATAGTTTATTAAGTTCTGTTTCTGAATTTTATATCTTGTTCTAGTCCTGAGTATTATTGTGTTATAGGTTAATTTGATATGTTATTATTTATTTTTTTTTACAAAAAAAAAGTCTGCCTCAAGTGTGACGTTTGCATCTTCGCCTCACGCCTCTACTCTGGGACCACTATCATTTTGGTGTCCCTCCTAAAATAGATTCATAGGAGTGTCCAGTTTACTTAAATGGTGTTTTTACTTTCAATAGAAGTATGGAAAAATTATGTCACATATGCAATTGCTGATGGCAAACACAAATTGTTTCAATGTTGTTAAAATTGTTTCATATTCCCTTTGGTTCATTGACATGTCCATTTTCGTTTACAGTCATCAGTTCGGAAAGTGAATCTTCAGACTGCAGAGGTACATGTTTATTACTTTATAATTATAGACATTCCAACAGATTATTTTTGAGGTTTGTATTCACTATATGAATAGTCTGCTAGAAATAAATGAGTTAAATATCTTAAAAAAATGATCACCAAACTTACTGCTGTAGCATTTTGAATCTTGAAGTTGATGATGTTCTTCTTGCTCCCAGATTGAAGCCCTACATAAAATGAATGACACTTATTTTGGGGAGGGTTTAACACTTTTGGGTGAAAGGTAGTTAACAACCTTTTGTTTTACAGTTTGAATACACTATTTGTGTCAGTAAATCAGTTAAAAGTTTGTCATCTAAACATCTTATCTTTGTTAAAGAGTAGTTTGACATTTTATAAAGAATTGTTATTAGGGACCTCCATTTAGTTTCAACCTTATGGTCATATGTTATGTTTTTGCTTTATGCTGTCTGTGATTATATTTCAGTCTGTATTTACGATTGTAGTATCTATCTTTACATACATTTAAAAACATGCTTCTATGTTTTTTCATTTCTTTATTTTGCTTAACTCTCATTGTTAAGAGTTGATGCAGAGTGGAAGCACAAATGTTGAAAGAGAATACTCTTTGAAAGATAGTTGATATTATATTTCTGGATGAATAAAACTAGTGCATCAACCCTCATTAATAAAAAAAATAAAAATCGCTAAAATTGGGGAAAACTGTCAAAATTAAACTTGGGCTCCATGAATTGGGCAAGCAGACCTAGTACACAATGTGCAGGCCAATACACAGTTTTCGTACAAATAGTGCAACCCACTTAACTCCAAATATATACATGTCAACTCTTGATCAACTACGTATTAAGAATCATATTGCTAATGTTGAATTTTATGTGATTTTGTAGGTTATATCAACTAACTTGGTTAGAGAAAACGGGCTTCATATATGACGTGAATAATTTAAACAAAGTATGTGCTTCAACTCCATCTATTAACTGAGTTCATGTGACTGTGTACATGTGATATTTATATATAAATGCATTTGATGTTGTAGTTTGAGACATTTAATCATCATATGAAAGATGGATGGGGATTTGCAACCGATGGGAAAGTACTATTTGGAAGCGATGGATCTTCCACCTTGTATAAAATTAACCCTCAAACAATGGAAGGTTTGCATCATGAAATTTAATTTTTTAATGTTTCATAGACCTTGTTTTGTGTTTGATTATAGTAATGGAATTTGGATCATTGTTCCATTCTCATATGATCTTTTTTTTGTGAAGTTATACAAGAGCATGTTATTAAATATAAAGATCTAGAAGTACACAATCTCAATGAACTAGAGTACATAAACAATGAAGTTTGGGCAAACATTTGGATGGTATGTTTCTATGTGACATCCTATGTAAATACCACGTTAACCTATCCACAAAAGAGAAGGTCATAAGGAATGTCCGACCTCAAATACCATTAATGTTTTTGTGCCCATTAGTCGTCGATGACATGAGCAAATCATAGTTAAACGTGCTTGGGTGAGAGTAATTCCAGGATGGGTGCCTCATGGTAGTCTTTGTAAGCAAAATGGACAAATATTAGTTGGTACTAGAGGTCGGATGTTATATTCCGTCCTTACATGTATATATTAAAGTTTCTTTTAATGTTTTGGACATTGTAACTATGTGATAAGATACATTCTTACTTCACAGAGTGACTGCATAGTTAGAATCTCACCGTCAGATGGAACTGTGACAGGATGGGTTCTCCTCAATGAATTAAGGTATAATAAAAAAATGTACCACCGATGTTATTTGCCACCATGAGTATTTGTACTTTTTTTTAACAAATATTGATATTTTACTTATTTTTATTTTTAGCAAAGGATTGATACGCGATGGTTACATAGTAAGCATATGTTATATAACTTGTTTGCACATCAGTCAAAAGAATTGATGATTCATTTGTTACTCATCTAATTTACTGCTTTTTCAGATTGATGTCTTAAATGGAATAGCATGGGATGCTGATAACGATCGGATTTTTGGTTAGTTTTATTTATTTAACCTCTGCATTGTCACCAGTGCCCTCTTCAAGTAAGATCAGATAATATCCGTGCAAAGTTTTCATAATATACAAAGAATTCAGGATATGTTTCTGTAGAACCACAAATAATGCTAGCACTAGTCTAAATTCATTTATTACTAAAAATTAAAGAAGTCTATAATCATGAAAGTTTAAATGTTTTCTCTCTATAGTTAATTAATTTTCCCTACTTTCTCTCCTCATAGCTAGTTTTGCATACATGTGTAAATCAAAGAATTCTAGTTGATCTACAAATGCGTGGGTGTTTATAGAAATATGAAGAGCGATAACTTTTTCTGCACATATACATATATAAATTCAACAACACATAACCATGATGTATTTTAATAGCCATGTTAGAATTTTAGATAACACGAGTATAAATTAATGTATTAGGTGTTCTATATCAACTACTAAGCATATGTGGTTTTGCTGCTGTAGTGACTGGAAAATTATGGCCAAAGTTGTATGAGATAAAGCTGCATCCGCGTAAGAAACCTTTGCCTCACCCCATCGAAAGAATGTGCTTGCAAGGTCCTGCAAATCCTCGTGTAATGTGAAGTATGGAATCATAGGTTAAAACTTTAATAAACGATATATAATCAGGTTCCAAAAGGTTCTTATTTATGTTTTCTTTAAAAACATAAATTGCTTCCTACACCTTATAAAACTTACTTTATTCTTGAGCTAGAATTGGTAACAAGGTTGAAAATGAAAAACTTATGCTAACAGAGTATATTGGTTTCGACGTTTAGGTGTTTTAGGAATCCTAAAGGCGCTTGTGGTAGTTTTTTAGAATTATTTTGGTTTCTAGGCAGTTTGCTACTTCTATAAGCAAACTTTAATACTGTGTTCCCGAGTTAACTTAAGATAGGAAAAGAAAGGAAGGAAAAATCCTTCCTTTCCTTTTCTTTTCCTCTATTTTTTCCTTTTTTTTTCCTTCTATTTCCTCCCAATTTGGGATGATGAAGTATGACTTAGTTTTCCCCTTTTTTTTCCTTTCCTTTCTTTCCAAAAAATTTACTCTGGAACACACATTTTATCCTTTCTCTCCATTTCCCTCCTTTAAAAAAAACAGGAACACACAATCTTTTTTCATTTCCTTCTATTTCCTTTCTTTTCTTCTCTTAAATTAACTCGGAAACATAGCGTAAATAGATCTAACACAGGGACAATACGTGGTAAGTAACCCGCTATGGTTTCTAGGGAGTCTTCTTATGGAAGTAGTGGGCTTCATAGAAACCAAAAAATTCTAAAAACCACCTTCATACACTTTTACAATCCTTAAACCATCTACACATTAAATAAATTCGACGGGAGACAAGCGGGTAGCTAGGGTAACAGGTTTATCTGATCCGTTGGAGATAAGTGATAAATCATGACTTAAATTATGCCTAAAGTTTTTCACCCTAAGTGTAAGTGAACTGAGTTGAAGTATAACTCATTCAATGATATTCATATATTGCGTATGCATACTTGAACTTGAGAAGTTAAATATTTTGAAAATGTTCGCTATAACCCGTGTGTCTAATTAAGTCAGTTTTCAACATGAAAATATACACGTATTCTTTACTTTCGTATCGGTCGCATGAACATGTACATGTATGTATAGTGCTTAAAGCTTATTGTAAACTCATACTTCACTCATTTTACATTTTGAGCTCATATTTGAACTAAAGAAATGGGGAAAGGTGTGGAGTTGTGGGGCCATAGGTGGTTTTTTTATTGTCGTCATGAATTCCATTCTATCATCTTAAGCTTCGAGTTTGGAATTGATTGTTTTTCAACCAAATTTAGCAATTTTGATTTATTTCGATTCATTCATCCGTTGTGAATTAGAATTCTAAAGATTAGGCCAATCCTTCAAAAGGTTAGATTTTTCTTAGATGAGGACACACCGTAAGTTAAGGCATTTAATTAATATATTAAAATTAAAATTCTCCTATTAAGAGGATTCCTTTATATTGTGGTTATGCTCTGCGTTAAATCTTAATCCGTATTACTGGAAGCAAAGAACACCGTTAGTCTCATCACAAGGGGAACTCGAATGACTGCATGAGAGTAACTATTTTGGGGAGAGTGAGCAAAGAGCACGTATTAGAGCGAGATAATGTTTATTGTGAATGTGCATCTGCCATTGGTGCAAGTGGGTAGTTATAAGCGATGGTTGACATCAACTATATTTATTGTATAAAAAAATTCACGTCATTTAGATAAGGAATGTTCTTGTCATGTTTAATATGTGTTAATTGATGAATATATTTGACATCAAAAGATATTAAGCAAACTACAATCCTTTAAAAACATGATTAAGTATTAGCTGTGAGTAGGACATCAAAGACGAAATTTCAATATTCTCTTTTAAATTTATAAAATGTTACAGTAGTACCTTTGAGTACTAAAAGAACAAGTCTTCATTTGAACTGTATCTATCGGGACTGGATCCGATGGATACTCGCACTCAATCGAACCTTTATCCACTAGAACGTCACATGGTTTCGGTGTCACGTTACTCGAGACACCAGAAACGTCAGTACAATTCCATTGTAGTTTTTTTGGCTTCTCACTCAACCCAATAGTAACATTTGATAAACAAAATCCGGTAAACGGATCACCATCAATTCCACCCATATTCCCCGCCATCTTTACATCATCCGCCACCACATTTCTATAGTTGATCCGATCAACTTTTGGGAGTGCCTTAGGGTCATAACCTGGATCCGGGTGTTGCCCATATGCACCCGTGGTCCAAAATACATACTTCATCGTGTGCAGGTTCATTTTGTCCACGAAGATGTCCGTAACATATGCTCCCCTTCCAGGAGCCGTTTTAATTCTGACGGCAGATTCAGAATTAATGCCCGTAATATCTTCGGCTCTAATGTTTTTTATGCCACCCGACATTTCACTCCCGAGTGCAATCACTGCACTGTCGGGGGAAATGCATGTTAATCTCCTTATGATCGCTTGTTGGGTAGGCATCCCGAATTTTATCCCGTATTCATCCCATCCGCTTTTCACGGCTACACAATCGTCACCAGACACGATGAAAACATCCTGAATTTTTACATTTTTACAAGAATCTGAAAAATAATATTTCATTATATGTTATGTCATAAATGTTTCACAAAAAAAACTTATTATGCAAAGAGAAAGTACCTATCTAAAATAATATACAAGATTGCATTTTACGTCCTTAAAGTTGAACAAAGTTGCAGGCACTGTCCTTTAATTAAGGAAATTACGTTGGATATCCTTTACATTTTAATTTGTTTACAGGCAGTGTCCTTTTTGTCTAACCCAGTTAGTTTTTAACATTAAATTTAATCTGGATACCTCCCTCAAAGAAAATTCGTAGTTATAGGAAAGTGTCTGCAACTTCGTTCAAACTTAAAAGGACGTAAAATGCAATTTTTCAAAATAATATAAAGAAACCTGGATTAATTCCATCTGTATTAGGAGAATCTACTGGTGCAAGAATGGTTAAATCTTGAATAATTATATCACTGAATTAAATTTAGGAACATGTATAAGAAATTGAATAAAAAAATTATTATAACAGATTGTATGATGATCAATGCGTTGGATTATGGACCAACCTGCTATAAACTGGATGGACGAACCACGAAGGCGAGTCAAGTAAAGTTAGATTGGATATCTGCACTTGATTCGAGTACATTGGTTCAATCAGGTACGGTCTTGTATTCTTCAGTTTCTTTTTATGAAACTTTTCCCACCAAATCGAACCCTGGCCATCAATTGTGCCATTGTCGCCTTCAACAACAAAAATTGAAGACGTAAATGTTAAAATTGTTTACTATATATCATAGCTATTAATATTTAGTCATATTAATCATCATCAAGTTATTGCTAATCAATATTTTCACTTTAGGATAGCTATTGATATTTTGTAACTATTATTAGTTGTCAGTTGTTTTTCATTGTAAAATGGAGAATTACACATTTTGTTCTTTATATTTACCTTAAGTTACAAAGTGTGTTATTTATTTTTAAAAATTACATCGTATGTCCTTTTGAAGCTTTTGCACAATACAAATCCTTGACACTAACCTCATCCAATATCTTGTTGCCCGTCTACCTTCTATTATGGTGTAACTTTCGTATTTTGTTTTAATGATTAATTAATTAAATAATAATAAAAAAATGGTTCTAATAATTACTTAAAATACATTTACAACTTCAAAAATTCTATAAATTTTGCAGAAGCTTATTTACATCCCAAATTTCATTATTTGTTCTTTACTTTCGGAAAATATGTTTTTTAAATTTATTTAATATATTTTCTTTTTTAATTCATAATTAATTCATTATAAATCTGATTTGAGTGATTCAAACGCCCAAAATTTTATAAAAAAGTTTCTATCATATTTAGACCATGTAAAAATTATTATTTATTTTAATATTTTTAAGCATTTTAAATCAAGTTAGTCATTATTAAGGAAAATAAATCTGTTTTATATTAAATGAAAATAGAAAAACTTTACAAAATTGTTTCCAACTTTATACATCAGTATATGGGTAAATAATAATATTGATTTAATTATTATAAAAGTTATAAAAATATAATTTTATGAGAAACTAATTGTTACTGATTTATAAATTATATTTTTATAATTGTTATACTCTCTCCGTCTTCCCTTTCCACTCTGACCTCCACTTTCTTCGCCACCATAAGCAGTTAGATCAGTTGGGGTCCTTCCGGTGGAGCTTTTGACCGGAGCACCACTAATAACGCGGACAATCTAAGGTGGTGGTGGTGGCGGTGGTTTAAGGATGTAGTGTCGATGGTTTCGGGAGGTGGTTTTGGTGGTTTCGAGAGGTTGTGGTGGTGGTTTGAGGAGGAGGTGGTGGTTTGAGAATGTGGTGATGGTTGTTTAACGAGGCAGTTTGGTCATTTTACATGGCTTAACAGAAAATTTTAACGATGTTAGCTGACAAGGATCATGAGAGTTATGAAATGTCAACGACGGGTACTAATTGTGTAAATTGGAGGCATTTGTGGAATTTTTACAAACCACAAGGACCATCCAAGTAGTTAACTCTTTAATTTATTCAATATACTGAAAATATTATTTACCAATATAGTTTTTCAATTCATTTCAATTCTTACCAAATCGTAAAGAATTGGTACGATTCATTGTGATATTCAATAAATTATTTTTCTTATTTTTGCATTTAAATTGAATTTCATTACACAATATAAAGGCAAAAACGGGCAAAAAGCTGCACCACAACCCCATTTTAAATAACAAACCATATCCTACTAATAACAAAACCTTTTCAATAAACCAAAAATATTATCATTAACATAGATTTTCATCAACTAATTTTAAATTCTAAAGAAATCATAGAGAAATTGGTACGAAATGGAAATTGTATTTGTACAACATGATCATTTCATGTATGATTTAATTGCTATGATGAAAAATTGAAGAATATACCTGTTATAACAACATCAGTGAGGTGTGATCCACCTATCAGCTGCTAAACCTTCCTCCCGGTCCATCTCTACCGGAACCGTAGGACGGTAACGGTTCAATAAGCGGATACTCTCCTTCATCTACCACACAAACACCAGATCCAATCACCAACAAACAAACAATTTAAAAAGGCGTGCCTGAGACGCAAGGCGCCCTAAGGAGCCCCCATCGCCTCAGCCTACACTAGGCACATTATTTACAAGAAGCGCAACTGTAGCGCGTGTTTTCGCAATAAAATGACCCTTAGGCCTGCCTCATGTATTTTCAATTTTTTTACAAGTTGTAAAATATGTTTTTCATGTTGTAAGTGAATTAATTTCAGTGTTAAAACATATATAAAGCTTATTTGTGTCTAAATAATACTAGAAATCTATAAACAATATATGAAAAATATGTAAGTATTTGTGCACCGGATACACAAAGTTGGGTGCTTTTATGCTGGCGCTTTTGTGCGCTTCTCGCTTCTTTTAGAAAGACGTACACAATACCTGAGACGCAATTACAACCGCACCGAACTGAATAAACAACGTGAAATGACTAGTAAGGTTAAAGCTCCCGGTGAGCCACTTCCCGGGCGGTACAATAAGCTGCGATCCGCCGTCATTTTCAAACTGACTAAGGTTCTGCACAGCTGAGCGGAAAACCGCCGTGTTCGACGTTTTCCCATCACCTACGCCACCAAAATCCGTCAAAAACGCGGTGTGTTTACGGCAGTTGATCGCGGCATAGGTGACATCAGATCCATCGTATACATGTCTCCGGCAGTTAACGATTGAGGCGGTTATTAATACAAGGATCAATAGAGTTGTAATCAGATTTAGTGAACGTTGAAAAGATGTGGAGATACCTACGGTTAAAAGTGTGGGTCGTTGATCGAGAGCCATGGTTGTTTGTGATCGAACAGTAGGATATGTAACATATTTATAGGAAATGATTTGCATGCAAAATTCGTGATGGTGATGTATGCAAGGGGATATGATCGCCTGTGCAAGCAAATCAAATTGTAGTAATTAGATATGATATGTTATAACAACATTATAGTGTTATGTGAATAGACGTGTAACTTATTATATCTCTTTTTTTATTGTATTAATATGGTATGAAATATCATGACATTAAATATTTATTTTTGTATTTTTAGCAAAATCCTACAAGTGCAACATGCATTGAAGTATTTAAAACTAGCTTTTATCCCGGAGTGTCCCGGGGTTAATAATATATAACCAATCTAATAATACTAATACTAATAATAATAATTATTACTCTTGTAATTAAATAAATAAAAAATAACCTTGCTATAAGGTGACACCATGTGTTGCAGTGTTGCGCGATTCTTTCTCGTAGCTTCTTTTGATGAAGTATACATATCCATCTTTAGAAGAGTAAAATTCCAATGATAGCATGGCGATTGAGCTAAATTTCAAAATTGTATATAAGAACCTGGTTTAAAAGAAAAAACATGATTAATGAATAACCTGAACACTTTGTGTTTTTTTCCTGTATGAACGAAACCCCATAAAAATAGTCGTTTTTTCTCCGTTTTTTATATAGCACTATGGTACTCGTTGGAAGATAATAAAACGCTCGTTAATTGGTGTAATTTTTTTCTTTAAAAAATCCCGTATATAAAGGATATTAACGTTTAAAAATGATGGGAGGAAACATTAGAGAGAAAAATCTAATTTTTTTTTTTAATTCTTAAAGAGATTAGGGTTAGATAAGTGTAGGGGTCTGTTTGGTATGGCGTAATGTAATGGATGAGGGAAATGGAATGGACGAGGTAATGGAATGGATAAGTAATGGAATGGATCATTACCATTCCATGTCTTGTTTGGTTGCCACGTGAGAATGAAACAAAACATTACTTTATGTTGTTGGATAGGCAGAAAAAGACGAAGGAATAAAATCGGTGGTGAGTGGTGGTCAGTGGCGGTGATGGTGGGTGGTGATATGTGGCGGTAGCGGTGGTGGTGGGTGGCGGCGGCAGTGGTGGTGACGGTGGAAGGTGGAGGTGGATGGCCGTGATGGTGAGTGGGCGACGACGGTGAGTTGTGGCGGTGGTGGTGGTGGTGGTGGTGGTGGTTGGTGGCAGTGGTGGTGTGTGGTGGTAGCGTGGTAGTGGGTGGCGACGGCGGTGGTGGTGGGTGGCGAAGATGGCGATGGGTGGAGGTGGATGGCGGTGATGGTGGGTGGGTCAATGTAGTGGGTGGTGGTGGTTGGTGGCGGCGACGACAGTGATGGGTGGTGACGGCAAGGGTGGGCGACGATGGTGGGTGGTGGGCGACGGTGGTAGGTGGTGGGCGACGGTGGTTGGCGGTGGGTGGTGTTGATGGCGGCGGTGGGTAGGTGACGGTGGTGGGTGGCGATGGTGGTGGGTGGGTGGGTGAAGGTAGTGGGTGGCGGCAACGGCGGTGGTGGGTGGTGACGACGGTGGTGGGTGGTGGCGGCAGCGGTGGTGGGCGACGGTGGTGGGTGGTGACAGCGGTGGTGGTGGTGGTGGTGGTGGTTGGTGGGTTATGGTGTTGTTAGTGAAGGAGGGTTGAGGCCTCCATTGAATGTCACCTCATCAATATTCAATTCTTTTACTAGTTATACCCCATCCCTAAAAACACTTTAACACTTGTCAAAATTCTCCCGTATAATTTTTTTTTTTAATATGTTATATCTCACACTCATAAATCACTAATACAAAGGACACAACTTTGACAATAAAATTATAGAGATGTTTGTTAGTTTCTTAATAAACCTTTAAATAATTCATCTTTTAATCATTCAGCATTAAGATTGTTTGTCTCAACTAAAAAAATATCTTAATGGTTCCATTAAGCTCTTAACCATTCAGCTAATATGGGGTGCCAAACCATTCAGCTAATATGGGGTGCCGAACCATTCAGCTAATAAGGGGTGTTGAACCATTTAGATTTAAGAATATATTTATATGTTCTATTACGTGGCTCTTATAGTCATTTATCTAATAAATGATCAATGACCTAAATACCCCTATTGGTTTAACTGGTCTTTATGTGATGGACATAATTACCCTTAATGAACCATTAAATAGGGTTTTCATTTGGCTGTATATATAGAGATTATTTAGAGATGTTAAACACTAATGAAACACTAATACTCTAAACCTTAATTCTTCCCTCTCCTCTCTAAAACTGAGATCTCGGATCTCCTTTACTGGATTAACGGGTATGTCTGATTTATTATTATGTTTATGTATTACTAGCTTTTATCCCGGGAGTGTCCCGGGGTTAAAATATCTAATATAACATAATAAAATATCTAATATGACAACATAATTAATGATTTGCCAATAAATGATTAATGAATGAATGAATAATAATAATAATATTATTTATTTTAAACAAATTTCTGCCATAAGTTATCATATTCAAATAAAAAAAAAAGGAATCTCTGCCTATGAAGTTATGTTTATCGTTTGTGATTTATTAGTAGAGTAAAATATATTTGAAAACAAAACCCACAAAATAGTTTTTTTTTTCTCTGCTTTTTATATAGCACTATGGTACTCGTTGGAAAGATAATAAAACGCTCGTTAATTCGGTGTAATTTTTTTTCTTTAAAAAATCCCGTATATAAAAGATATTAACGTTTTAAAGTTATGGGAGGAAACATTATAGAGAAAGTTTAATTTTGTTTTTAAATTCTTATCTTTTCCTAAAATAATTATAATATATATAGATTTATTAAAAGAACTCAAAAATTAAAAAATCCTACACGATGCCATGTGGCACATTCAATGAGGGGTTGATGCCTCCATTGAATGTCACATCATCAAAGTTTAATTTTTTTATTATAAGTTATAGATTACTAGCTTTTATCCGGGAGTGTCCCGGGTTGAAATATCTAATATAACATAATAAAATATCTAATATGATAACATAATTAATGTTTTGCCAATACATGATTAATGAATAATAATAATAATAATAATAATAATAATAATAATAATAATATTATTATTTATTTTAAACAAATTTCTCCCATAAATTATCATATTCAAATATAAAAAAAAGGAATCCCTACCTATGAAGTTATGTTTATTGTTTGTGATTTATTAGTAGGGTAAAATATATTTGAAAACAAAACCCCACAAAAATAGTTGTTTTTTTCTCCATTTTTATATAGCACTATGATACCCGTTGGAAATATAATAAAACGCTCGTTAATTTGGTGTAATTTTTTTCCTTAAAAAATCTCGTATATAAAAGATATTAACGTTTAAAAGTTATGGGAGGAAACATTAGAGAGAAAATTTAGTTTTGTTTTTAAATTCTTATCTTTTCCTAAAATAATTATAGTATATATAGATTTATTAAAAAACTCAAAAATTAAAAAAATCCTACATGATGCCATGTGGCACATTCAAGAAAAGGTTGAGGCCTCCATTGAATGCCACAGCATCAAAGTTCAATTCTTTTATTATAAGTTATTATTATAGATAAGTTATAGATTATGTTGATTTGTCGTTAAAAAAAAAATTATTCTTTCTTTGTATGCGAAAATTTAAGTTGTAGCTATAATCACTATTTATATTATAAATTTAAAATACGAAACTGTTAGTGTTAGGGTCTATATTTATATTATATTTAAAAATTTAAGTTGTAGCTATAAATTATTGTTGTTTGTGCCAGGCAACACACGTATTTTTACGTAACCGATCTAAAACATTCCAGTTACGAAAGAAACGGAAGCGAACCTGAGTTTGTTTGTTTGTTTGTTTAGAAAGCGTTCCACCTAACCACCACACTGCCCTTACCATTGCATCAAGACTTAGCGGCGTCAAAACATACAATAACACGAATTTATACCCCCGAAGGAAAACATATTATTTTTGACAAGGCTCGTTTCCGAACATAGTTTATGTCAAAACGCAAACCAACCGAAAATGTATGAAAAAAATAAGCATGAAAACATATTATATTTGACTAGACTCGTTTCGGGAAAAAACACTATGTCAAAAGATGAATTTATACTGACACATACATTAAAATGTCAAAGAGTAGACCAACTGAAAACATACACAAAATTTTTTTTGGAAACGTTTATATTTGACCCGAATCGTTTTTGAAAAAAGTAATATCAAAACGTGAATTTATACAGGTACGTAAATAAAAATAACCGCATGAGAATTTTGTTTTTGTTTTAAGATAAACAATGAAAACACGATGTAAATTTGAAAAGTATGGCTTCAATAGGGGTGAAAATGTCAGTTTCTAAAGTTTAGGAACTGCTTTTTGTAAAGTTAGAAAGTTTAGGTGTTGTTTGTCTTTTTTTTTTGGATTTTTGTGTAAACTTAGAAAGTGAGTGAATTACTATTTGAGTTCCTGTGTGTTATAGTAGTTTTTAACTTGTTGAACCCAAAAGTCTAAAACTTTAACTCCTTAAGTCCCTGGTTGGAAAATCTACAACCATTTGAGTCTATATTACTAACGTCGTTAAAAAGGTCTGTTAACTCAAAGGGCATTTCTTTTATTGACACCAAATGTAAAAGCCTATAATGCACAAGATATTTACAAATTATTTTTACCCATTATATAATAATTATTATATATTTTATGTGTAATATTACATAGTCAGGTCACTCACACCCTATGAATCTCTTTCTCTCTTCTTTCATCCCCATCGCGCCACCACCATCACCGCCGCACTGAACCACACCAACCACTAATCACCGAACTGCACCACCACCACTGTAATAAAACCTTCCCCAATTCATCCCACCTACTGAATAATAATAATAATAACTAGTGGGTTTCACGGGGCGCGCGTTGCGCGCCTTGTGAGCTCGGTTTAGCTTTGCTCGCCCCTAAACCGCAAACACATTTTCGGGCATATATCAATGATGATAAGAAATAAACTGAAGCTTAGAATAATAAAATAACTTTCATTAAAACAAATTTATACCTTACATCCAAGATCATTGTCCTACAAATTCATTGGTGAAACAGCTCAAGGCATATTTATGTTGCAGCCATGGTGTTGGTCCAGAACAGAAGCTATTGAATAAAGAGGTGGAGTTCGAGTTAGCCTATTATGAGTGCATATGGGTTTAGGTTGAAGTTGATAGCACGAATATAAATATAAATCATGTTCAGTTACGCGCAATCATGTTCAGCTTTAATAATTACAAATGAAATTCTTATTAGTTATGTTATACAACTTTTGTTTGTACGCTTTGTATATATGTGTACATGAATCATATTACCTGTAAAAAAGATGCAGCGCCTATCCATGAGTTGTAACTAACAGTCCCACTTGAAGCTTAATTGGGCAAAGGAACGTCACTTATAGTTTGCACACAGCTAACAAACTCCTATGAATCTTCAAATTCAGACACATGCAAATCAACAACCCAAAACAAAAATGTTGAAGTGTTAATGTTTTTGCTTCTTACTCCCGAGTTACATCCCTTAAAATTTAAAACAAATAGACATGAATGAAGGATAGGAGACAATACAATATAAGTAACACAACTGTTTGCGAGTAGATGTTTTATATATTACCAAATCTGTAGTCTAATATTGAAATAATATTTTGTAATAGTACATCTCTTAGATTAGTGACAACATTACACACAAACTTTATGGTGGCACCCATGCATGCGAAGCTGATGCATTTGAGCCAGGAGATATAGACCGGTAGGGTTGCCGGAGACCTCCTTCAAAACGGGTTAAGAAATATTAATAAATCTAGGCTTGTGTAATGTCGATCTACCCAAAATGAGACATGCAAGCGAGATACAACTTACCAGGAAACTCGCCAGTACCCTGTCCATGAATTTGTGTAGTTTACCACTTTACCTTTTATACGGGGCAACAGGATAGTCAACATTTAGATGAATATATATTTTTTTTATAAAAGTTTGAAGTTTTTGTTTTATCCTAAATTTTATTGAATGTCAAACATTGGCCTAGAATGATGTAAAGTGTACATGATTGTTGAATCTATCCATTTACAATTACAACTAATTAAACTACAGTTGCACTTTCATTCTTCATTGTCTCTTTTTATTTTTGAATCTATGTATACTAATATACCAACGGTACTACTTCCGTTATCGTTTCACTTTATTTTGGTTTAGTAATTAGTAGTATGACTTCTATTTCTGTTCATAAGTTAAGTAACTAAATTAATAAATTTTATGTCAACATTTTAGTTTCATAAAATAAAGTCAAGTAATATTTACCTTGAAAGAAGTTTAAACAACCTGCTACCCATAATGGGATGCCAAGTTTATCTGAAAAATAAAATTGATTGTTTCTCATTTAGAAGCCTAATTCCTCCATAAAAGAAACAATCATCTGAATACAACATCAAAACAACAGAGAAAAAGAACCCAAAAATATGAATACCTATATTGAAGCCTTAGATTGTTAAGGTGGAAAAAAAATTAATGATAAGGAACCAAAAAACATGAATACCTTAAATTATCTTCGGCTACTACAAATCTGCATGTGTAAACAGCAAAAATCTTTCATCTTTAATCCTAAGTTTAGGAGGAAAAATAAAAATAAATGGAATTCACAACCAAAAAGGTGTATCACTTTCACCACAAAACCACCGTGTACACCATTCCGAACCACCAATGTTGATAACCATGGTGGAAGGTATTTTGACCTGTTTTTTGTCACGCCGTCCATCACCTGGGTGAGCTGTGAGAACACCAAAATGAAACACTATGATACATCAAATCGACCCAATAAGCAATACTTATCCAAAGAAACAGAGCAATAGTTAATACCTGGGTTTGCTGGATCGGTTCCTGATGTCGCTTGCTGATAGGTTCCTGGCGGTGCTGTGGACAGCCCGTCTCTGCTGATGTCATATTGTCCTGGACTCCTGTCTCCATGTTCTGTGATAATAAAGAAAGGAGAAGGGAGCAAGTTATAAGAGTAGGTGGGGGGAAAGAAGGTGCGGGAAAAGTAGATGCTGCTCGATTTTAATTAACAGAATTTAGAGATGAGGATAAATCAATCTCTATTTGAACCACATTAGAACTGTAAAACTATAATGAAAACTATTATACCAATATTCATTCATAAACAGAACCTATAGCATAATGCAAATACAACCCTTGACACCAATTAAAACAATAATACACAAAAAGTAAGGTACATATAATGTGTAAAACTGTAATGAATCAAATAAACCCTTGACTTGTCTTGCGTCCGCTAGCTCTCTTTTTCTGGTAAAACAACGTTTGGCCCTGCAACACTGAAAATTTCATAATTCCAACTGCAGAAATCTATTCGTTTAAAGGAGCAATTTGGTACCAAGGGGTTTGCCAGTGAGACGGTGGAGTGGTGACACC
>JAUTDX010005626.1:0-21836 GCA_030844895.1 Ambrosia x helenae
TATTTTTGCACTTTATTTGTATTATTTCCTTAATTATTTCATTATTAATAATAATAAATCAATATAAATTAATAGAATATCAAAATTTTGAGTTTAAAAATTCTGGAATATATTTATATATAACCAGAATAAACTTGACTTAGAATTTTTAGATTTGTTTGGTTTATTATATATACTTTTTTTTCACTTTCATTCGTATTTATTTAATTAGGGTTTAATTCAAAAACCTAAATATCCCAAAATTTTAATCTATAAAACCCTAAGTTCCCAATCCTCGATACCTTAGATTTTAAGATTCGTTATCTTATAAATAAATTATTCCATTAGGTTAAATCGTTTGGGATCCTTATTATTTAAACACTCATCGTTCGGTAGGATCAAATCCCCGTGCACACTGTGAGTATATCTTTCCCCTTTTTGTTTTTTACTCTTTGGGGGTGACTCATGTACTGTTATTATTAATAGGCCTGTAAACGAACCGAACGTTCATGAACTGTTCGTGAACTGTTCGGCGGGAAGTTCGTTTATGTTCGTTTATTTAAATAAATGAACGAACACGAACACAAATTTTTTGTTCGTTTAATTTAAACGAACAAACATGAACACACGTTGTGTTCGTTCATTTATGTTCATGAACGTTCGTTTATGTTCGTTCATTTATGTTCATTTATGTTCGTTTAATTAAACTTAACTTTATTTTTAGTATTTATTTCCTTTTGTTAAGTAACCTTAATTCATATGTTCTAAAAACTTAACCCTAACCCTAACATTCTAAAACGTATCACTTATCAGCCGCTCTCCACACTTCACAACCCCACACTTCACAGCCGCTCTCCACCCTAACCTTAACGTTCATTTATGTTCATGAATCACTATTAACTTGTTTTTGTTGTGTTCGTTTATATTGATCATTTGTGTTCGTTTATGTTCATGAATTGTTTCGTTTAGGTTTAAATGAACGAACATAAAACGAACACGAACACGACAAATTTTCTTAATGAACGAACACGAACACAAAAATGTGTTCGATTATGTGTTCGTGTTCGTGTTCGTGTTCGGTTAAAGTTAAATGAAACAAACACGAACACGCCTGTGTTCGTGTTCGTTCGGTTCGTTTACAGGCCTAATTATTAAACTTACGTATATTATTTATAACGCAATGGGCTCTTTTGATATGTTTTGTGTGAATTGTATGAACGATTTGTCAAAGTCATTAATAGTTGGGGCCGCACCTAACAATGAGTAGTACTACGAATTATATCCCTTGATTGACTTACGTGAACGAGTTAAGTCCTTGGTCATTGTTATGGTTTTTATTGAACGACTGTGTGAACGATTATTGAACGATGTGAGGATTGATTTTGACCCTTTTACATATTACAAATATCATAGCACATAAATTGTGAATTACTATTTGAACTAAATAGATATGCTCACCAATACATTTATATGTGTTGACAAAATATTTTGTACATGTTTCAGGTGCAATTTGATCAAGTTTTGTTATTACGCTTAGGTGTTGGACCTAGTGCTTTAATAAAAAAATTTGAACTTTGTTTTTATATTCTGTGTTACTTTAAGACAATTTGTATATTGGTTTGAACAATGGAATTGTTTTTGATAATTATATTTACATTTTAGTCCATGTGCTTTTGAACAATCGTCACTACGTGACACCTCGATGATTCCGCCATCGGTTGGGGTGTTTACACTAGGTAAAACAGATTAAATGATATTTTGGTAATATAAAACATAGGTGTAAGGTTTAGATGCCTAGGAGTAGGCATAGAATGGGTCAACAGACTAATTGGGTCATTTGGGTCAAGTGTTGAAGTTACATCACTTGAACTCGGTTTTTGATACTTGCTTTGTTGAGTCTATAGTTACAAGTGATTAGCCTGATAAGAACATGCGTTGTTATAAGAAACAAATGGAATTTACAAGGTAATGGGTCATAACCTTGATCCCGCCAGATATGTAAAACAAGTCACCTTGTTGGGTGAAAGTCGACAATGACTAAAATGCCCTTCGGGTAATGGGTTTGGCACTTTAGACTAATGTGGTCAAAACATGATGATCTAATTGGTCATTTAAATCATAAGACTTAATAAACCAATGTTATTGATAAACAACAAGAATTGATATCATAAATGAGTTTTAGCAGAAAACTAGTCACACATGTAGAAGACTTGAGCTTAAATGCTCAACTTCACCAAACAGGTCAAAAGGACAAATCACTAGGAACAACTTGAGTTTCATAGAAATCTTAATACTTTCAAGTGTACATTCACATAGATATATCAAGGAATAAATCCTTGGTAGATAGATCTAAGAAACTATAAATTTTATAGTTAAACGAATGAAACAGGTCGATTTGGGGTAAAAGACTCTCGACCGAACCAAAGTGTAAATTGATGTTAAATTTGATTCGGGTAACGATTTGGAATTCGAAATAGGATATGAGATTAGGTCCTAAGAGTAGTGACCTTAACTTAACCAAATGAGGGTGAGAAATCTTGAAAAATGTTGAAAATTTGGCTCAGTATGAAATGTAGCAGACAAAGGCAACTTTATGGGAAAAAACATTGTGTCACGCCGTGCGAATGGGAGTAGACATGGACAAAAAAACCGGATTGAGGACCCGACCCAAAAAAAACCGGTAAACCGGTTTGGCAAAAACCGTTTTTTTTTCAAACTGGTCTCAAACCAACCCACCAAGTCGGTTTTGGTGTTTGGATGTTAGACCGGGTGGGAAACTGATTAGAAAAAAAAACCCGGTCTTGAAAGCGATTAGAAAACCGATTGGGGAAAAATCGAATAGAAAAACCGGTTTAAAAACCGGTTTCGGACCGTTATGTAACGGCTAATTGACCGTTGTGTGGGGGCTGTTATAGCCGTTTTTTTTTTGTCTTTTTTTTTTTTGTATTTTTGACCCACAATCATAGTATAAATATCCCCTTATAGTTTAGGATCAATCACACCATCAAAAACACTAAAAAACAATCTCTAATCTTGCATTCTTCATCTATTTTCTCACAAACACTCACTCTCTATTCTCTAAAAAAATGGTATCTTCTCAACATCAAACTCCTAAAAGCCAAACCGGTTCCGTACAACTTGGTGCTTCTTCATCCCAAGCCACGGTTGTTAAGGTGATTCCAACGAAACGAAACCCCAATGTTTGGAAACAATTTGATTCATGTGTTATGAGTAGCGGTCCAAACAAGACAAGATGCAAATATTGTTCAACTTTGCTTAAACATGATGCTAACTCGACCTTGAAAGACCATGTGGAAAAACCGTATTGTAAAATTTTGAAAGAACAAAAAAATTCTCAAGGTGGAGCCTCGATCACACAAGAAGGGGACTTGTTTGTGTACAACTTGGAAGCGGTTCGCGAAGAAATGGGGAATTTTGTCATACAAGAAACCTTGCCTTTCAATCATTTTGACAACCCACGTTTGACGAAGCTTATTCAACGAACACTTCAACCAAGATACACACATGTAAGTCGTGCTACCCTTAGACGTGATTGCTTAAAAAGATGGAAACAAGCAAAAAATGAATTAATTAATTATTTTGAAAATTTAGAAAACCGGTGTTAACTTAACAAGTGATGTTTGATCCGCACCGCGCGGTTCACCCGACTCTTATATTTGTGTAACGGGCCATTGGATTGAACCGTCTTATTAGCAAATGATGAAACGAACTATTGCGTTTCGATTGTTTGATTACCTCACACAGGTGCAAATATTTTCTATATGATTGACAAAGTTATTTAAACGTTTAAGTTAGAAAACAAGATTTTATCAATATCGTTTGATAACGCATCGAATAATACCGCGGCTATCACACAATTAAAATTAAAATACCAACCTATTTGTGAAGGGGTTTTTTTTCACAGTCGTTGTGTCGCACACATAATCAATTTGGCCGTTCAAGATGGTCTAAAATGTATTGAAACATAAAGAGATGGTTTTCGAAGAATGTTATGCGATGTATATAGCAACAATCAAAGACATGCTAAATATATGAAATTTTGCAAAAGTGTGAATGCCATTTGCTTGGGTCCAAATGGGATTGTCCAACAAGACGGAGTTTCACTTGTAACATGTTCGAAAAACACGTTTTGCAAAAAGGAAGTTTAATTGCATATCATGATATTTTGGTGAGTGGGGGAAAAGCGGCACCATACCATCCTTCGCATTGGAATGTTATTGAAGTTGTTTCCGAAATGCTACAAGTTTTCAAAGCATCAACCACCGCTTTGTCGGGAGTTTATTATCCCACAAGTTGTATAACACTTCACAAGGTAAAAGAACCGTATTTTTCACAAGGTATTGTAGCAAGATTTAACAAACATCTCACGGATATGTATGATGTTTATTTTGAACGTTATGGTCAAATGTCGTCCATTCAAATGCAATTGAGACAAGCTTCTCAAAATGTACTAGATACGGACATGGATTTATACAAAGATTTGTTGGACACATCTAATAAACGTGCACGAGGTAACACTCTTAGTAGCGAACTTGGGAGGTATGGTGCCGAAAACTATTTAAAAGGTTTGACTCCCGAAGAATTTAAAAGTAAGGAAGATCAATTTCCGTTCTTAGCCGCCATGGCCCGAGATTTACTAACAGTCCAAGCTTCCACGGTAGCTTCGGAATCCGCTTTCTCTATTAGTGGCAGGGTCATTTCGATACGTAGGACGCGGCTAACTTCACCTCGGTAGAGATGGCCATTTGCTTGAAAGATTATTTGGATGCGGCGGAGAGGGTGCAAAACATACGCTCACTTGAGGGAGAACTTGAATATGATGGCGAAGTGTACGAGGACGAGGTCAACGCGGACTTAACATAACCAATGTCCGAATATGAAGCCGAAATGGATGAATGGATAAGAAGCAACTCCGGTTCGGGTGAAGATTAGACTATGTGGAAGATTTATTTCGTTTAAGACTATGTTTTTTAATAATTAAGATTATGTTTTCTATTATGATTCGATGTTATCTGCGGATTCCTTTTAGTTTCGATGTTTTTTGTTGTGGTTTTGAATCAATGAAATCGTATTTTTAAGTTACATTGCGTTGGTAATAATTTGTTTTGTTCAAAATGTTCAATTTTTTAACAGAAAACAGCAGCAACACAACAGCTCACAAACAGCCCCAAAAACCGTTTTTTTTTCGAGTTTTTTTACCGGTTTTTAAAACAAAACGGTTTCGAACCCGGTTCCAACCGGTTTGGATCATTGGGGGTCTTTGACTACTAAAACCGGTTTGGGAACCGGACCAGTTTCACTAAAAAACCGATTTTTCCTCACAGTTAAAACCCGGACCAGTTTTTAAACCGGACCGGTTTGAAAAAAAAAACCCGGTTTGTACATGTCTAAAGGGGAGGACCCCAGGCCGTCGGGCGACGTGATGACTTATCTGACAAGATATATTTTTTATATATTATGTTCCGTTTTAACCCGTTAACCCAAATACTAATCGTTATTGTGTGTATTTGTGGTAGGAATAATTAAGGAATGACACCTGACGCGAAGCTGACCAAGAATGGAACCGAACACGCTTGAAAACATCATTACCCATACGGTTAATAAAAGAATTCGTATACGCATGCTGTGCGGGACAATTTAGCAAGTTAAACGTTTTTATGCGTATGTAATTTTCATAATAGACGTGCTAGCAAGAACCGAGTAGTGGTTGAGTCGCATAGGTTTTAGTTAGACCAACTCATGAATAACACACATGCGAGTTAACCAATGACCCGAACGTGCGAAGCATATTAAGTTACGTAAAAAAACTGTGACTAATCTGGGATCAAATCATGATTTAATGTTAATTAATTGTGTTAAGTGGGACGTGTCTTGCAGTTCTGGTTAGTTAAATCATCATTTTAGAAAAATGCTACCACATATGTGATAATCACATGTGACGCTCGTAAGTTTTTAAAGATAGAATTATAATAACACTGAAAAGAGGTCGGCTAGAGAGAACTAGAGTAGAGTGAACGAAAAAATAAAATTACAAGGTATGAAGATGATTTTTATGTCATGCGACCCATCCGATGTTTACCCTTTGGTTCGTACTCGAACACCAGAGAAAGATAAGCTAACAACATAACAAAAAGTACTTTATGTTCCAACACTTTTTGATCAAAAATAGACTTGTTTTGAAATCTCCATAACACCCACCAACCTGTAAACACAATAGCCAGGGGCGAAGCGAAGCATACAATGGGCCAGGGGCGGCCCTGATCCCTCAGTGGTAGAAATTTACGATTTTCGTAGGTAAATTGAGTCCGGGTTGAGTCTGGCCCCTGCCGATTTGTCACTACCGATCGGAAAAAATTAAGTCCGGCTTCCGCCGATTCGAGAACCAAGCTTCGCCACTGACAAAGTGACAATAGCTTCAACAACTCCTTTTTTTCACATTGTTAATCCTTAAAGAATCCAAATCAACTACGGCCCAAGAACTTTTGAAACTAGAATCCAACCAAATCAACCATGCCGAAAAAAACTAGAATTCCTGTTGGCAACTTTTTTTTATTTTCTTTTCTTTTGTTTTTTTTATAAAGAATGACGTTCCTAAATTGCAACTTTTTTTTCCCGATATATAAATTTATCAAAATTTAAACAAATTGTTTACAGTATTTTATATTAGTATCCAGAAAAACCACGGATATGATGTTGACGAATAGGAAATCATGTTTAAGAATGTTCATCGTTCCACTTGTGGTGGATATGATATTATGATGTTGACCGAATAGGAAATTCATGTTTAAGAATGTTCATCGTTCCACCAGTGGTGGATATGATGTTGACCGAATAGGAAATTCATGTTTAAGATTGTTTGCCTTGTGGTGGGTATGGTGGGGTCGCCTGCAATCTATCTAAAATCAACTTCTTGGAGTTCTGTCTTCTATTTCATAAAAAAATATATTTAATTGTCTTGGGTTTTGGAAGTTTATTTTAATATGTTATTTGGATTGAATAATAAAACTTTGTTAATCCTTCAAAAAAAAAATATGTTATTTGGATATTTTAGTTGTTCAAACTTCAAAATTAGAAAAAAAAGTTGTTTCTTTCTTCAAGATGTGACAACTCAAATACACCTCTAAACACCCAATGACCTTACGAAAAATACGAAAAAAGAATTTAAGTTTTTATTTACCTTAGGGGACGGTGCGTCACCCGAATTATCCACGGGTATCAACTACCAGCACGGTAACACCGCCGTCACCCACGTTGGTAGTGGTCCCGTGGACCGTTTTGCTGGTTCTATCTAACGGCTGGTACCGATTGTTTTATTGTTTTATAAAATGCAAATTTTTTAGTTTACCCCCGTGTGTTTTAGTGTTTTTTATTTTTACCGTTTGTTTTATGTTTACCGTTTAATTAAATAAAAAACATAAATAAAAACATTTCATTAAAACATAATAATATTAAACATAAAAAAAAAATACATTAAAACATAGAAAAAAAACTTAAAGTTGGCGCAACAATCGCCATGCTTCGACATAGTCGAAATCGTTGCCGTATCGCGCCTCATCCTCATAGTTAGTGAAGCCGATAGCCAACTCCTCATCAAGCTCCGGATCCTCCCTCACCGTTTGCTCGCATAGGGTGGTCCACCTCTCACACTTGATGTTGAGGTCGGCCCACTTGAACTGGAGGTCTCGGAGGGTCTTGGTGGTATTGGTGCCAACGTGTTCGATGAAGTCGCTAAACACCCGAGCCCAAAACCCCTCCGGGGGGTAGGCCGAGCCTTCTTCCCTAGGGAGTTGTTGAATCTCCGGGTCATTTGACGCATCCTTGTGGCAAACCACAAGGGTCATCTCTTCCTCGTTGGTCCACGGGTTCATTTTTTGTGTGTTTGGTTTTTTAAACCGTGGTAAAGTGTGGCTTTTAACCCTACGGTTTGATCAATTTATATACAACGACGGTGGTAGTTGGTACTGTTAAAATAAATTCACTGACCGTTTAGGTGAGTTTAATTCAATTAATTCGACGGTTTCTAAGATTCACAATTAAATTTCTTTGACCGTTTGGTGGGACGGTTGTAATAGTAAGTACTAAGTTTTAAAACCGTGTAAAAATGTAAAAAAAAAGTTTGGGTATTTAAATGAAAATAAATAAAAAGAATCAGTGGAGTGATGCCTCCAGTTTCAGTGAAGTGATGTAGCAAAGCAGGATTTGTTAAAATCAGTGAAAGAAAAAAATCTTCCTACAAGCACCCCTCTCACCTTTATAATTTGTTACTTTATTAAATTTTATTAAAGTAAATTGTCAAACTCGTCGTTATAGTTTGATGCAAAATACCACTTTCATACAAAATTTTGATTTTTTTTGTTGGTTAAAAAAAAGAGTATAGACTCTTCATGTGTAATATTTTAAATTGTTATGAAAAAAGTACTAACATCAATTTGGTTATATATTTTTGCTAGATTTATATCTAGGAGCGTCTCGGGTTGAGAAATTTAATATGACATAACAATTTTACATACGAAATAGACTGATACACTTTACAGTTACATGCAGAAAAACTTCAGGTAGCACGTAACCTAAAACAATTAACAATGTATCTCTAATGTTAACGCCTAACCTTAAACAATGTATAACTCTAATATTAAAAACCTAACCTAAAACGATGTACTACTCCAATGCTAACACATGTTGTAAATAGAATTCATATTTAGTGGTTTGAACATAATTAATGACTTGCCTATACATGATTAATGAATAACCTGAACACTTTGTGTTTTTTTTTTTCCTGCATGAACGAAACCCCACAAAAAATAATCGTTTTTTTCTCCGTTTTTATATAGCACTGTGGTATTCGTTGGAAAAATAATAATAACGCTCGTTAATTTGTTCGTTTTTTTCTCCGTTTTTTATATAGCACTATGGTACTCGTTGGAAAGATAATAAAACGCTCATTAATTTGGTGTAATTTTTTTCTTTAAAAAATCTCGTATATAAAAGATATTAACGCTTCAAAATTATGGGATGAAACATGAGAAAATAAATCTAATTTTGTTTTTAAATTCTTCTTTTCCTAAAATATCTCAATGCCACATGACACTCTCAAAATGGAGAATGGCTATATGAGTTCCATGCAGGATTCAGCCCTTTAAAATATATATACTGGATTATCCCCCGGGTGCTTCCCGGGATAAACAAATCTAATATGAAGGAACAAAATGTGTGTACTATAAAAAGGAATATGTAATTTTTTCAAGATTTTTTTTAAAAGATCAACACCCAGTAACTCATAAAATCTACTTCTAGTTTTACGTGTGCACATCTTGCTCGGGTGGAGTTTTTGGACATCTTTGCCACTTCCTCAAGACATTCTAAAGCTTTGATGTGAACATGAGAAAAAAATAACCAAATTGGTATTAAATGATATGTCATGATGATAATTGATTTAAAAGGCGTGTATGGTAGGTTGATTAATTATCACTTATCAGTTAGAGATTTACCAGGTGTCTAAGAATCATAGGCTAAATTTAACCGGCTTAGTAACCTTTGTAATTAATATTCCTAGCAACACCAATCAAAATACAAACAAAACTGATTCTTAGCAAACTGAAATATGTGAATATATATGTAGTTAGCAGGTTCTTTATGTAATATTAGGCTCAAAACTATATATACTATCATAACACGATTACTGACTTGCATATATATGATTAATAAATTATCTAAACACATTGTTTTTTTTTTCTGATGAACAAAAACTCACTAAAAACATTTTTTTTTCGTTTTTTGTATAGCATATGGTGCTCGTTGGAAAGATAATAAAGCGATCGTTAATTTGGTGTAATTTTTTTTTCAAAAGAATGTCATACATAAAAGTTACTAACGTTTAAAATTGTGGGCGGAAAATAAGGAAAAAATAAAGATAAAATTATTAATTAACATATTTGAAATTTTAAAATAATAATTAATAGTTCACTAACATTTTAAAAATGTGAGAGGGAAATAAGGAAAAGATATTAATTAACGTATTTGAAATTTTAAGATAATATAGATATAGATTTTATTTAAATTTAAAAAAAAATTAAAAGAGAGCTTCACATGATGCTATGTGGCACATTCAAGAGGGGTTGAGGCCACCATTGAATGTCACATCATCTAACTTCAATTCTTTCATATATATAATATATATATATATAATATATAGATGATATTAAGATTATAGTTGTCACCAACATACCTTAGTTCTCATGTTTGTACTACAACACTTAAACTAAGTGTTAGTATGCTAACAAATTTAATAAAGTTATATACGACCCCCAGTTAATTAAAAAGTTCTGGTTCCGCAACTGTCTACATAAGTTTGTTGGATTTTTATATATAACTTGAATTTTTTGTAGAAAAAAATATGCTTCGGACCCTTTAGTTGTGGTCGCTAGAAAGACAACCTTATGTTGACCCGCGATAAAGAAACTATGTTCCGCTCTTCTACCACTGATTCCACATGATTAGATATACCAGGACTTAATGCTTCTTTTCAATTACCACCATGAAATCGATCTTGCCAGGGTTTTGTTTAGGAGACAAGGAATACGATAATGGAGGGAAACCATGATAAGATCATTCACAATAGGTTCTCTATTTTTATGTGAGAGTGTCCCCTAAATTATATGGGGTGGGTTTGAGAGGTTGTGAGTGAAGAAAAATGAGGAATCTACTGTTGATCGGTATAATTGGGGTTATTTGAGAATCTTTTGAGGAAAACATGAAACTGTATTTATTTTTTAATATTTGTTGAAATGGTTGTGAGTGGAGGAGAAAGAAACTGTAGTGATTTTTAATGTAATACGTGGTTATGATAGTTAGACTATGTGTTATGGCTCACCTCTAGCCACAATTTTATCCTCTAATATTATGCCATGTCAGCGCCTACTTGGCGCCTTGATAAAGCTGCTGGTCGCTCACCTGATCCCGTTGTAGCTAGAGTTGACCAGTTGCTTTATCCAGTTTTTTTTTTTTATTTTTATAGGCTTTCTAAATTTGTATAATTTGTAATATTAATACAAAAATAAGCTTAACTAAAAATGTTAGATTAATGTTTACAAGAATACAAACTATACAAAATAAAACTAATCTAATACAAGATCATTGGGATGTCTAGCCCATAAATGCTCGATCAATTCATGGAGAAGGTTTCCGTGTATCTCACGGTTCTTGATACTGTTTATGTTGTCGAGTTTCTGAATATTAGTGATTGTCGGTTGAGCACGTGGGATATCACCTTGCTAAGTTTGACATATAGCCATGCATTGGTCCTCCAATATCACGTTATGTAGAATAATACAAGTATAGATGATGTCCATTATCTTCTCTCGTGTCCAAAACCTTATTGGGTTGGCAATTAACTAAAATCTTTTTTTAAGAACGCCGAACGCTCTTTCAATATCTTTTCTTGCCGACTATTGTTGTTTGTAAAGTACTTGCGTTTGTCTTCAAGTTGAGACGAGTAAGCTTGAACAAGTGTCGCTCATTCGTTGTAAATACCATCGACTAAGTAGTAGCCGTACTTAAAATTTACGTTATTAGCATAAAACGATTGGGTCGGCTCAACTCGGTCGATAAGGTCATCGAATATAGGTGATTGGTCGATAACATTTAGGTCATTATTTGACCCCTCAAATCCAAAAAACACATGCCAAAACCAAAGATCATGCGAGGCCAACACTTTTAGAATAATAATCGGCCCAAAGTGATCACCTCGATGAAACTGATCTCGCCAAGCCGTAGGACTATAGCCCAACCAACATGCGTACAATCGAGACTATCAAGCATTCCGGGAAACCCATGTTTTTCACCATGAACTTCGTGTATACGTTGGATATCATACATTGTTGGTTTACGCAAATATCTTCGTGAATAAATAGATATGATCTCTACGTAAAGATATATAGTTTAAACAATGTTTGAGAATACAAGTTTAAACAATGTGGAAGGTAAGTAATATATATATTATATATATATATATATATATATATATATATATATAGGGAAAGGATATTTTGGAAACCCACTTGAGTTGAGAAAACCTTTGAAAACCCATGTAAAAAACCATTATTTTTTTTTGAAAAAAAATAACCAATGTAAAATACATGTTTTTAAGCATTTTGGGCAAAAAAATAACAAAAGCGCCGATGGGATTTTAAAAAAAAATAAACAAAGTTACTAAAAAAAACATATGTTTTCAGCTATTTACCTATGTTTTTAGCAACTTTGTTTATTTTTTAAAAAAAAATCCCATCGGCGCTTTTTTTTTATTTTTTTGGCCCAAAATGCTTACAAACATGTATTTTACATTTGTTATTTTTTTCAAATAAAAAAATTGTTTTTTTTACATGGGTTTTTGAAGGTTTTCTCAACTCAAGCGGGTTTACATTTTATAATTGACCTATATATATATATATATATATACCTTGACAAAAAAATGAAACGACTCACGCACAACTTTTTCGGACATGGCTATATACTCATCCATTGCGTTCGACGAAAAGCCCATATGCTAGTTGCCAAAGAGCGGCTGTACATTTTTGTACGGAGGTGAACCCTAGTCGGACCCTTGCGTCTTCTCTTTGTTGAAAAAATGATATCGCTCCAACAAATCGTTTGATAGGCGCATGAATAATTGCCTGCTCATTCGAAAGCGTAGCCTTAAATGTTTCTTCATTGTACAGAGGCTCCGGGCTAAAGTAGTGTCGTATCAAAGTTTCGTTTGCTCCCTCTCTATCACGATTAAGCGGTGGTTGTCTCGTTAGCGTGGGTTGCCTTCGCCTTAGAGACCTGGCCATCAAGTAATCAATCATTATCCTTCCCATTTCCATAAACAAATTGTCTTCTTCTGACGAGTTGGACGATGAAAAATCATTCCATGCCATCGCCATTTGTTGAGAGTGAGAGTGAAAAATTTTTGATTGTTTGATTTGAAATATTTTGAATCTTTCCAAAAATAAAAATGGTAGCCAACGGTCATCCAGCCAACAGTCGAATTTGACTGCCAATGGCTAGTTTTCATCCACTATCACACACGAGTGTGGTAGCATGACCTCGCTCGCGGAATCAGTAAAGCTGCTGTGTTGTGGTTTTCACGAGCCACGTAGAAGATGTGGGCCGCTCGCGCCTGATCGCTTGCGGCCTACAACACACAATCTTAGAGCTGGCAATTGTATGACAAGATATTAATGGAACTTTTAAACAACCTTATTTTAAGGATTGAAAGAATAAATTGTATGTTTTAAATTACGAATCTTTCATAGTGTATGTGTAGTGGGAATTTAAAATAGGGCGCCATCTCCCATAGTGTCGGGTACACCGTCCCTCTGAGCGCTATGGGGCAAAATCCTTCGGCAGCGTCTTGTCAATCACGCAGGTGCCCCTGCCCTTTTCAAAAAAAAAAAAAACAACTTCTACACCCAATCAAACCTAACTTCTACACCCAATCAAACCATAAAAATCATTTTTTTACAAAAACTCACCATATTATAAAGTTCCCATAAAACCCCTACTACTACACACTCTTTTTATATAAAGCCTCACATTTCACTTTATTACTACCTCCTTCCCATTTTAGATGTCATTGTTCCATAAACACACAGATTAAGAAAATTTTTTGATTGTATATTCTCTAAGTTGTAAAATGACAATAATATCCTCAAGTTATTATTTCAAATCTTTGATTGTCTTTTGTCTCTTATGGGCAAAACTGAATCATTCAACATTCAGACTGTTTGTTTCAGCATCTGAATGGAATGATTTAGTGCTGAACCATTAAGGATTAAGCTAATAAGGGATGCTGAATGATTCAGCTCTTAACCATTCAGAGCCTCTTAACCATTCAGACCATCTTAATGATTCATCACTTAATCAACCAAACATCCCATTAGAAATGAACATTTAATTTGGGACAACAAAAAGTAGAAAAATAGATATTTAAAATGAGACGGAGAGAGTAATATTTTATTACATAAAGCCCCATAAAACCCTCACTATATAGTATATACCTGGCCTTGTACTTATGGTTAAGTTTTATAACTTTAAAACGTTTGAATCTTGTTTATGTTTCACTTTATCCTTTGGTTTGAAGCAAATTTGTCAAAATCGCGGACGTAAAACGTGGCACAATGGCGTATGAGTATTTTGTTCATTTATCGTATAAATTATATATATCCTCTTGTCACGCCAAACTTGGCGTGGGTCCGGCTCACGTAATTACAAACACTAAATTATGAGCTTTTTGTCCGAACATTTTAAACAATAACAATTAACAATTCTCAACGCAATGGGACTTTTAAATTATAATATCAATTATTCTTTAACGTTGGCTCCATCAGACGACCGTAAACACATTGATGCTTTAATGCTACACCACATCCAATTCTTGCTCACCTCATCATATGCACAACATCCGCAGCATAACCATGGAAGATAATTGATCGAAGAAACATAATTCGACAAGCTTATTCCTAAAAAAAACTGTACCCAAGACTCAGTTTTAGATGATCAAACAAGGTAATTCATTTGTTGTTTCATACGGTGGGGCCCGTGGCTATGACATGACATTGGCAAATCAACTACAAGCTATGGGTTGAAGAGTTGTAATGAAATTATAAACATGTTAAAAGGAGCTAGGTTGAAAATTTGAAAAAGGTTAAATGTGTAAACCTTAACACGATTTATATATTAAATGTGTTAGATACAATAACTCAAAACAATGATTTCGTGTCATGATGTTTTTGTAATGTCAAGATTTATAACCCAATCTTTATCGATTTATTTTTATTTCTTTCAAAAATCGATTATTTAATATTTATTATAACATGATTGACTTGTGAGATGTTATTTCACAATGTAACTATTTATTAATATAAAATTTCTTTTGTGGAATCATTCTAACCCTCACGATTTTCATTTCACCCCCTTCCTTGAAGGTGCTATTAGAATAATTATTAGAAAATATTCATTTAACCACATACAATATAGATAAATACTCTATATTACAATCACTTGCAAGTTGCAACCTATCTTTGCACATAAAACCGACCAGTTAGTTTTATTTCCATCCAAATCATTAGTTAACTATCTCTATTTCTCTACTTTAATCAATAAAACTACTCATTAACTCTTCTTGCACCTCCAATTATCAGTTTACTGTTTCCTTTTGTATTTTATATATCGCTAAACAAATATATGCAATTCCGTAACACGATGAAATTAACCAATTGATGCAATACGATCAAAAGTTATGATCATTATTTATTAATATTTTCCCTCAGAATTTGAAAATTTAATTATTAATATATAGTGTTTATAGGTTTCCACTTATATATGATCAGAACTTTTGTTAATATTATTTTCCTTGAAAACTCAGAAATTTATTAAATGTAGTGTTATCTATTTATATTAAGACTAGACATTTGCGAATTTAATAATCAGTGTGTGTTTTTTTATTCATCTACTTTTAATACTGTTAGGTAGGCATGCTGAGTCCCAGACGAATAAGACCGACCTTTTCTTTTTCTTCATCACTTCACTCTTCGGTTTGTATATCTGAAAGTACACGCAGGGAAAACATGGAGAGTAATAGAAGAAGATATTTCATGCATTCTTAACACAGCTACTGGACTAGCACTAAAACTCGAAATTAAACGAGTCGAGTCAGGATGGGTTCGAGCTAAAACTTGAAATTAAACGAGGCAACTAGCTGAGCTAGGAGCCGAGTTGAGCTAGGCTTGAGCTCCACTTACTTACAAAATGACTCGGCTCAACTCAGATCGATTCATTAGCTAATATTTTTCGAACGAACTACTAACCAAGCCGGGAGCTTTTTGAACAGCCCTAAACGTATTTTTTATAATATATATATCAACAAGCTAGTGGAAGTTAAAAACTGACTTAAATTTAAACAGAAATCTAGATAAATGAGTTTGAAATTATTAGCGTTGATACTTCATGCAAAATTACTATTTAAAAAAAAAAAATGAAAGAAAATTGAAATAGAAATACGATGAATAGTTATGAACATGCCAAGATGCTTTTGCCTTACAAAAAATGTAAAATTTCATACATTGGCCCACATCTACAAGTTGGGTAATTTATTATCGTTCTGGACCGGCTCAGCTCAGCTCAGCTCAAGGTCGGTTCAATTTTATCTATTGATTGGTAGATGGCTCATTTTTGTGTATAAATGAAACGTATATACAAGTCTTGAACAACAACAACAAAGTTCAGACATCAACGGAAAACATGGAGAGTATAGAAGCCGATATTTCATGCATTCTTAACACAGCTTCTGGACCGGCGCTTCCCATTTCTCCCCGACGCCACCACCAACATCCTCCTCCGATGATCCTTCAAACGCTTCCCAGTAAACCCGCAATTACGATTCTTTTTCGGTTTTATTTTTCTCTAAATATTTGATTGAATCTCATTCGTTAACATCTTTTTCTCAAGTTGTTTTGCTGTCAACACAAACCTGGACCTGCAACTGGGTGGGTCAGCCCCGCAGAGAGACGAGGAAGCCGTCAATCAGGTTGAAGTTGAAGTAGATGGCTCCACCAGTTCACCTCCAGCCCAGTAAGTTTTATTAGCTTCCTTTTTGAGACACTTTTTCTTTTAACATAAAAAAGAAGCCCTGTTTTTTAATCTTTGTAATAGCATACCGTCAATGATTTACGTAAATAATGTCCGAGATATTATGTATTGATTGTATTAAAAAATGCATATTTAGTTTCCTTGCCTGGAGTCAGCAGGTTTGGCCGGTTCTTCTCCTTCAAAACCTAACCGACCATGTCAATGGTACCAAACTCATCCCATCCGAAACTCAACAGATGCTGATGGTAAACACGTCCCCAACCCGGAGCGTGCAGTTTGGATTTCCAATGACCAATATGTTCGTCTGTTCCTCCAATCATCATTATCTGAAGAAGCTATGTCCGAGATAATCGGACTAACAAATGCCCGTCAAATATGTCTAAAACGAGTTCTGACGCCCTCCAATTGCACAAACTTTTGGTACTATACCACTACTTTGGCAAAAAAATCTAGAGAATGCTTACAGCCACAGTTCAACCGACGTATGCGTACGTGGCGGGATAGTCTCCGTGCTTTGCAGAAAGGCTAAGAATCTATGACGGACATGCATTCTCTTTTAAGATAACTGAATAGCCCAATGTTGTTTTTGAAGGTTTGAATCACCGAATAACGAGAACCTACGTACTTGAATCGACATCCATCACCACAAACATTGTAACAACACAAAACAGGGTAGCTTTTATTTGGTTTAAATTATCCAAACTGATTCATACCAAATTATATCCATTTGAGTGTTTGCTTCTCTGCATGAGTTTTTGAGATGTGTATTCGTGTTCAAACGATCAGTTCTATTGTTTTGAATAATAATGTGAAGTGAATTTGTGAGAACCCCTTCAATCATAACATGTTTTTCTTTTGGTTTTATGCAGGCACTCGGCTCCCATCATCAATTCAATCACCCATCCCCTCCGAGTTGAAGAAGCCCCACCGCCTATTCGGTAAGTTTGGTTTTAGAGATATGCATGTGTGTTCAAGTAGAGGGTGAACTGTGTTTTATACAAACATTTGATTTGACTTATTCGTTTTAGTTACCGGCAGAGAAACTAATTTGAATAATTGAATTATTACGGTAGCGGTACATAGTTTTCTCCAATGTTTGATCGTTTTGTAATTCGTTATTTAGATTTTAGATGGATAAGCTGATTTTTTTAGTTTAATATATATGAGATTTCGTGGTTGCATGCACCATCTAATTATTAATCCATAATTGACATGCGCGCGTGTCCTTTTTTTAAACAAATATTTACATGTATGTATACATATGAATAACTTGATGATGATATATAAGTATTCTTTGTTTTTTTTGTTAACCAGGTCACATTCTTACTCGAATCCTAAACAAGTCACAATTTTGGTTGGTGCCTGTTTACCATTATATATCTCCGTTTTGGTGAAGGTTATACTCGACGGGCACTCTCATTCTCTCATTGTAAACCTATTTATGATTATCTCTACCGTTGCTTATGCCATGGCTTTTCTGGATCTTTGTCTTTTGTTTTGGCTATATGAGCGTTTAGGAAACCCAAATCCGTCTCATCAAAGCACGTACCTTCGCTGTTACAAGATCCTAAGAGATGTTAATATCATCTTGTGCGCTCTTGTAGTTATTTTTACGATTTTGCCGCTGATAATAATCCTTATCCCTCACCCTTACCCACCCCCTCCACCTCCCACACATCCCCACCACCACCACCATTAGATTGGGCGTAATATTTTGCTTGTCTCCTTAATTTGTTGTGCTTTTTTTTAACGTGATTGTTGCATGTGTTGTAAATTATTTAAGAATGTATACTTTATAAGAAACTTAATGTATTAAAGTGTTATATAAGTGATTTGTTTTTATGTTTATGTTAAAGTTGATGTATTCTTAAGACACAATTAGAAAGGGTTGATGTCTTAAGCTAGGCATTAAGAGAAAATCCAAAAAATTGAAGAAATCCTAGAAACTCTGATTTCCCGAGCTTTTTATCATCTGAAAAAATTACGGTATGTAATATACATGTTCTTAAAAGTTTTGAGTAAAAAAAATCAAAAAAGCGCCGAGTGCATTTTAAAAAAAAATAAATAAAATAAGTTTGTTTTTTGTAACCTATGTTACACACTTTACAGACATGTAGTATATGTAACACAAAAAAATTATTTATTTTTTTTAAAAAATACACTCGGCGCTTTATTTATTTTTTTTTGGCTTAAAACTCTTAAAAACATGTATATTACATACCCTAATTTTTTCAGATGATAAAAAAGCTCGAGGAGAAAGTCAGAATTTTTAGGGTTTCTTCAAATTTAATGGGTTTTTATCTTAACCTTCCCTTGATGTCTTATTTCTTAATTGGGTTCTTTTATACAAAAGTCCTAAATTTATATAGATATCCATATCCTAATGATCTTGAGAATACAATAATTAAAAAAAAAACCATTTTAAGCAGCTGAAAAATGATTACGTATCTTGATTATAAGTCGGTAATAATACCTTAATCATTTAAAAAAACGGTCAAACAATAAATAAATTTCCCTTGTTGATAGGGTCCCACCCCCACGGTTGCCTCCCTTGAGAGTCCCCAACCAGTCAACTACAACGGTTGAAGCTTTTGTTTTGTTCTTTTTTTTTGTTTACTTTTAATATGAACAACTTATCTTTTAATCTTTTATATATTAACTAAGTAGCTTTTATCCCGAGAACGTCCGAGGTTAAAATATCTAATATGACAACATAATTAATGACTTGCTAAATATGATTAATGAATAATATTATTATTATTATTATTATTATTTATTATTTATTTTTGAACAAATCTCTAACATATGTTATGATGCACAACTTATTTTATTTTTTTTTTATAAAAAACAGTTCGGCGCTTTTTTTGATTTTTTGGCTCAAAACACTTAAAAACATGTATTTTACATGCCCTAAATTTTTTCAAAAAAAAAATAGCTTGGGAAGTAGGGTTTTCCGGGAGTTTTTCGTTTATTTAGGGTTTTCTCTAGAACCTTACCCTATATAGTGGAAGTATATGTATTTAGGGTGAGGTTAACGTACAAAGGGTGTGTTTTGTGAGAAGGGTGAGAAGGCTTGTGAGGGACATGTGGCAATGTTTTATTTAATTCTAAAGGGTATTGTAGTAATTATAACCTATTCAAGATATGGAAATTTCAATCTATAATCAATTTAGATATTTTTCAGGATTTTGTAATCTAAGATTTTGTGTTTTAAAATTCATGTTAAAATAAACATAAGAACTTATTGTGTTTTATCAAAACGTCATGTGTTTTAAACGCGTAAGAACTTATTGTGTTTTATCGAAATCGTTGTGTGTTTTAAACTCATTTTAAACTACCAGATGAACTTATTGTGTTATATCGAAACCATGTGTTTTAATACCACTTAATAAACATTAAAACACCATTTCAATGAAACACACAAGTTAAAACGACATACAAAACACCAGATAAAACACAAAATCCAAAACAAAGATAACCCAATATTTCCTTGAAGACAAACACACTGATTAAATCAATATACAATACACACTGTCATGACAAACATAAGGCCAGATTTATATGATTATAAACACACTAATACAATATCGGAATACGGACAAAAACACAAGGCCAGATTTATATAAACATAAAACACAATAATACAAAATCTCCTTTGAGCCGATAATACCTCGATATAAACACAACAGCAGTTCTGAAACTTATTTTAATCGATAATCCTTGAGCCGATAATACCCGATTTGTAGACAGTAACACCGAGGGATCGAACGAACCCAAATCACGAGATCCGATCCACTTCCATGTATTTTACATACGTGGCACATAGATCTAGAAACACACTTACAATAGAGGTTTGACTTTGATATACTTAATTTAAAATGGTGGTGGCCCGATGATTGGAGATGGAGAATGAAATTAGATTTGTCGATCGCTTCATCGGTGTCATCTAAACCCTTAATAACCGCCTTTCTCATCTTCTATCCTGATTATGAAAAAAACCCAATATAATCACGAATGATATAACACTAACAAAAGAAAACTAGGATTTGAATGCTTACTTTAGTAGGTTAATACGTGTTTTTTTGAATGCTTTGGTTAAAGATAATCAATGATCTTCATCTTGTGAGTTATTTTAGGATGAGTTGAAAACTTTCTGTAACAATGAAAAAGAATGGCGAGAATGTAGGTTGGTGGAATGATGGAATGCATTAAAAACATAGAAAGTTACTATAATACCCCCACATAGATTAATTAATCAATCAATTTTATAATCCTTCTTAAATTTTTGCCTTTAACCAATCTCAACCATCCATCTATAGATCTAAGGGCCAAAACACTTCTTACCTTCTTACAAAAAACACTTTTGTACCGGAACCCTCTACCTATGTAAATATATATATAATTATAGGGTTAGAACTCGTGAATAAAGTAAGAAACAAATGATGTAGTCAATATAAAAACACAAAATCAAATCTTAGTCTATATGGTGGATGAACATATATTTATGTTAACATATGAAAAGTTTAACAATGTATAAGATAAAATTATTCACATCTAATGGATTATCATAGATTTACGGGTTACAATATGTTGAGGTTTGCTAAAAAATATAATATACTTGAGTTATGTCTCTTATTTTATTATATTTGAATATGGGGGTTTTAACCAACTTAAAAACATATGATACAGTTTTATAATAATCGTTTTGCCGAAGAAAAGAAACAAAAATATCCCATGCCTAAAGAAAGTTAATAACAAAAAAAAAAACATTTCAAACTATTAGAATTTGTGCTTCTGGTACAATAATATAAATCATGGTTGAGCATCATTATTATGCTATGTATGGCGTCATAGACTATCATTAATCAATGCTATAATCCTTTCGACCCACGTATTATTCTAAATGTTTGGAACAACTGATTGAGTTTTTATAGATGAGATTGAAGTTTAGCCAAATATGTCATGGATACCGTTATCTAAGTCGCAATAAAGATTAACCTCAAGATTTGTGTCAAAGTTATTGAAGATGGTCTATAAAGAGTTAAGAGTCTTAAATTTACAAAATATTTTTAATTGATTTACAAATTTGACATGATGTTCTATTAATATAAAACATGAAAGTTCAGCAGCCAGAGCCTTTATCTTTGTAGCAAGTGTTATTATCACTATATTAGTCCATCATAGTGTTCATTAACCTTGATAAGGACATA